>JAFMOD010000250.1:2240881-2296129 GCA_019802435.1 Corydoras maculifer
CTTTATCCTCTATTAGGGTCGCGGTGGGGTTCCCCATGCCCATACAGGGGAGAACGTCTCGGGCGCTGGGCAGATAGACCCAGGACAGGGCGCCAATCCATCGCTGGGCACACACTCACTCTCACACACACACAAACTCTATATGGGGCAATTTGGAGAATTCAATTGACTTGATCCATGTTTTTGGACTGTGGGAGGAAACCCGAGAACCCAGAGTAAACCCACGCGGACACGGGGAGAACATGGAAACTCCACCCAGATGGGGATTCGAACCGGGAATCCCTAGCGCTGAGAGGCGAATGTGCTAACCACTAAGCCACAGTGCCACCCAACTACGAACATGCTGGGGAAAAAAAAAAAAAAAAAAAAAATGAAAAAGTAATAAAATTGAAGCTTTTCCACAAAAATAAAAAAATCAAAACAAACATTTTATTTACTTTTGGGCCATTTAAGAAAAATAAACTTAAACTTTAAATGTTTTTGTGCTCCATAAAAACGTTCCTGCCAAATTATACAAACAAAAAAATCACTGGGCCATTAATAAAAATAACAGTAGATTGAATGTAAAATTATTTCCTTGAGTTGAATACCTGTGTGGTAGCTTTGAAACACTTGTTTTGTTGGACAAAAAGTAGCTGATCATAAACATAAATAAATTCATTCATTCATTATCTCCCGCTTTTTCCTCTATTAGGGTCACGGTGGGGTTCCCCATGCCCATCCAGGGGAGAACATCTCGGGCGCTGGGCAGATAGACCCAGGACAGGGCGCCAATCCATCGCTGGGCACACACTCACTCACACAGACACACTCTATAGGGGCAATTTTGAGAATTCAATTAACTTGTTCCATGTTTTTGGACTGTGGAAGGAAACCGGAGAACCCGGAGGAAACCCACGCAGACACGGGGAGAACATGGAAACTCCACCCAGATGGGGATTCGAACCGGGAATCCCTAGCGCTGAGAGGCGAACGTGCTAACCACTAAGCCACCGTGCCGCTATAAACATAAATAAATAATTCACAAAATCCAACCAGTAGCACCTTGTAAGCACCGATGCAGGAATTCCAGAATGAGTAACAAAATCTATGATGTGCCAATCTTGGATTTTTCTCTTGCTGGAGCAATAAGATTATCATGTCAAAAAAAGTGCACAATAAGGCGACCATGTGCTAAAAGCTCCTGAAGCACTGATGAGTAATTGATTTGTCCCAACACAACATATAGCACACCTCTACTATTAATACAGGGTTAATACAGTGCACAAACACCTGCAAGAGGACTGATTATTACAGAACAGATAAAAGCGGACAAAAAGTACAGCATATCCAGAAAGAGCCAGACTACAGTCTGATGAGTAGAGCAAATTAAATAGAAAATAAGTGTAGCAACATCGATGTGTAGCTCATGAACTGAAGGCGACAGGATGCACTGCATTTTGTGAAGCTGAATTGAAAAGGCATCACAACATTTTCACAATGTTTACATGATCGATTTTTGAACACAGAACTTAACCTCTCGACGAAATCAGTTTTTGATGCAGATTACATTCAATTTATTGTAATTGTGCAAAGTACAGGTACAGATTCAATGAAATTAGCATGCAACCAGAAGTGCAATACATCATATAGTATTCAATATTGTATGTCAAAAACAGCTTTCTTAAACAACCAATTCTTTTTGTTAAAACTTCAAACATAGGACACTAACATTCATTCATTTCACTCTTTCTGTCCAGGGAATAATTAAGAGATCATCAGTAAATAGTACATTACAATCCATTGGACAATTATAAAGACAATGGGGCCAAATCTATAGGTTTAATTGATTAAATATAAATAAAGGCAACCGCACATGGATTTGCTTAAAAATAGCATGCTACGGTCTGTAGTTCTTTTAAGGATTTATTAACCCGAATGCAGGATTTAGTCATCATGACAGTGAGTGAAAGTCTGAAACATTATTATTTACATTTATTAGTCTAATGTAAAGTAAACAGAAATGGTGGTATAGACTTTAGCCCCTAAAGACACAACATATCTGTTTGGATGAAGACCAGTCATCTCAAATTAAACTTGGAGAAAACAGAGCTCACAATTCCAGCTAAACCCCCAATCCATCTTGACGGCTCCACAATCTCTCCAACTGACTTCGTTCATAACCTTGGTTTAATAACTGATGTATATTTCCAAAATACACTCCAACTCTTTCACTTCACTCTAGTAATAATGTCACCTTACATTTTCTTTTGCTTTAAGATGTGCTTATAAAACAGTACTTTATTTGTAGTATGTATACTTTTTTTTTTATATCGCCTGAGCAACTGTACTGCAATTTCTCCCCGGGTATGATCAGGATATACACACACACACACACATTTTAAATAACACTCACATTTGGTCATTTAACAGATGCTTTTAACCAACTTAAAGCATACTACTTGGTTGGGGTCAGAGCACAGGGTTGGCCACAGGGTCCCTGCACCAATGAGGGTTAAGGGGCTTGATCAAAGACCCACATTGATAACTTCAGTGGCCCTAGGACGTGAATCCACAACCTTCTGATAACCCCAACCCTAACAGGTGCGATACAATGATCCTCCACCCCCCTCTCTCACACACACACACACATATATATATATATACAGACGATTCTCAGAATTGATAATTCTACAAAGTGACAGGTTTTTCCTTAACTACAGAGTTGAGCTCTCATATACAGTTAGCATAAACATACTTCAACTGTCATGCCCCGTGTTTCCCGCAAATATATCAACCAACAACAAAGACAAAGCCCTGAACTGCAGGCATGTTCTTAGTGTGCTCCGTTAGCACACACGATTCAGGGGTAGTTCAGATCAACTAGGGCACTTTGAACGCTACACTTACTATTTTTACATTCTATACGGTACAGAGGACCGTGTGCTGTGTGCGGCTACTCTGATTTCCCCTCTTAATCCTTTAATCGACCCCGTGGACCTTATACATACCCAGTAAGCTCAGAGACAGCTGTTAAAAACGGGTTATGTGAGAAAAGCAGAGGCTTTGTGTGCGAGTGGGAGCGTGTTTGGTAACGGAAGTGCTCTGCATGCTAACGTAACGTTAGCGACTTAAACAAACACGTTAGCAACCACTGCTAACCGCCGCGCGCCTCCCGCCTTAACGCTCAAACGAAAACACCCAACATCAAACAAAAAGCGTCGAACAAAAAGAAGCTTACGTTGACATTTCTCTCATGACCTTCCTCCGGAGAAAGCAGCATGCAGGTCGATATATAAAGCTCCGAAAGCGCAGCGGGAATCAGAAAGTCGACTGGCGGCGGCTCATTCTCTTTTTATAACAATAGTTACACTCCAATATGGCGCCCAGCGTATCCCGACAGGCTTTGCGCTCGGTTCGTTCGCTAGTTTGGGGAGTCTCACGAAGCCGCCGAGATCAAAAGCGAACTCAGCCATTTCTAATTCTTTAATTAATAATAATAATAATAATAATAATAATAATAATAATAATAATAATAATAATAAAATCAGCGATGGCAAACTTAGAAACAAGCATTTGAAATTGCGAAGGAATCTGCCGCGCTTTCTTACTCAAACGAGGCAAGTTTGGATTTCTTTATTCGTTTTCCAAAATGTTATTAAAGATGTTGTTCAAATAATGTTATGAAATTTTTTTATTAAATAACACAACAAATAATAATCCATCCATTGTCTTCTGCTTTATCCTCTATTAGGGTCGCGGTGGGGTTCCCCATGCCCATCCAGGGGAGAACGTCTCGGGCGCTGGGCAGATAGACCCAGGACAGGGCGCCAATCCATCGCTGGGCACACACTCACTTACACAAACACTCTCTATACGGGGCAATTTGGGGAACTCAATTGACTTGATCCATGTTTTTGGACTATGTTTAATATCTAACTAACCAACTAATTAACTTACTAACTCAACTTGACACACAAAAATAATACAACAATGCAGCGATCCTCAATTGGTGGGTTAACACATTCTGGGCAAGTCTTGGACAGCTTGGAAAAAAAGAATTAATGGTCATCTGGTCTTGTCCTTGTCTTTGATGTGAAAACAGTCAGCATTCTCGTTGGCATGGTAACCACCGTTCTTTGCTGGCTACGCTTAAGCAACAAAAGTTTTCGACATTAAAAAAAATAATATTTAAAAATGTAAAAAAAAATAAATTAAAATGTAAAAAAAAAAAAAAAAAAAAATTGCTGTTAATTATATCAGCAGCAATTTATGTCCATCTTTGCTATACATAATGTATGTATATAAATAAATATAAATAAATATAAATAAATTGCTGCTAATTATATCAGCAGCAATTTATGTCCATCTTTGCTATATATAGTGTATGTGTGCAAGTTTTATTCCAGTTTTACATGAGTGCAATTGTTTATACCTGATTGTGATTGTTCAGCAGTCTGCACAGTCTGGAACTTTTGCACAGTCTGGATGTGAGGGCCAGGATGCTCTGGTACCTATACTCAGAAGGAGTGTATGTAGTTGTCCACAAGGCTGGTTGCTTTGTGGATGCAGTGTGTGTGTAAATGTCTGTGATGGAGGGGAGAGAGACACCATTGATATTCTCATCTGTCCTCACTACCTGCAGCAGGGACTTGTGATCCAATACGGTGCAGTTTCCGGACCGTACGGTGATGCAGCTGCTCAGGATGTGTTTGTTATTTCCACTGTAGAATGTAGTGAGGATGGGAGGTGGGAGATGTGCCTTCCTCTGCCTTAAATTAGCCTGAATAAAACTTTAAAAAGAAAAAGTTTTATTCTGCACAATCCTAACTGAAAAATAGACTTTATTTGTATTTGGCCTTAAACGCTGTCAGGTGGAAGGTACAAGAAACACAATTATCCCAAACAATCAATATTACAAGGTTAAGATCCCCCTTTCTACCAACAGATTTTTTTTTTTTTTAAATTATTACTATTATTATCAGTATGGCACGGTGGCTTAGTGGTTAGCACGTTCGCCTCTCAGCGCTAGAGATTTCCGGTTTGAATCTCAATCTGGATGGAGTTTCCATGTTCTCCCTGTGTCTGTGTGGTTGAATAATAATATATTCATACATAATTCATTCATTCATTCATTATCTTCCACTTTGTCCTATATTAGGGTCGCAGGGGGTTCCCCATGCCCATTCAGGGGAGAACATTTCGATCGCTGGGCAGATACACCCAGAACAGGGCGCCAATCTATCGCTGGGCACACACTCACACAGACACGCGCAACTATATGGGGAAATACACAAACTACATGGGAAAATTTGGAGAACTCAGTTGACTTGAACCATGTTTTTGGACTGTGGGAGGAAACCGGGGAACCCGGAGGAAACCCACGCAGACTCGGGGAGAACATGGAAACTCCACCCAGATGGGGATTCGAACCGGGAATCCCTAGCGCTGAGAGGCGGACGTGCTAACCACTATGCCACCATGCCGCCTTATTCATATATAATATAATATAATATGTAATATAATATGATATGATAAATGCATATAAAGGATAAATGATATAAAACATATACTAAACTACTTCACATTACTATATCTACTTTAAATCTGTGGTTATATATGTATTTCAATCTATTGCATAATCAGGTTATATTTACGTAAAAAGAGTATAATTTTATTAAAACCTTTCGGCTGTCCTTTGCGTACAGCCTCTAAGTTTAAAATGAACCAGCACAGATTTGGCAGACTCTGCTACAAAACCTTGTGCACCTAATGTGTGCATGCCATCCACACTCTTACCTCAGCCATTACAGCATTCATTCATTCATTATCTTCCTCTTTATCCTATATTAGGGTCACGGGGGGGTTCCCCATGCCCATCCAGGGGAGAACGTTTCAGGCACTGGGAAGATACACCCAGCACAGGGTGCCAATCTATCGCTGGGCACACACTCACACACACACACACTCTACATGGGCCAATTTTGGAGAACTCAATTGACTTGATCCATGTTTTTGGACTGTGGGAGGAAACCGGAGAACCCGGAGGAAACCCACACGGACACGGGGAGAACATGGAAACTCCACCCAGATGGGGATTCGAACCATGCTAACCACTAAGCCACCGTGCCGCCCGCCATTACAGCATTATACCATTTATTCCAAAGCTGCATTACTTTATCTTCAATTGGACCTGATCATTTTAAAATAAACTGTCTATTGTGTCTCTGTGCACAGTACAATATCTGGCTCCAGCAGAGTTTTCAATTCGTACACTTTACACAATATTTCACTGTATTCTTACTCCTCGTTATTCTCCAAACCTATTTTTTTTATCACTAGCATCAGTGAGCACAGCATTAACGTTTATGTGCTTCTAATTATATAAAGTTGCTAAGTAACTAAGCACTATGTATCCATGTAGGATTTCTCTAAGACAGATTAACCTCACAGGCTGGCAACACGTTTATGGTTTATTCATACAATTAACAACATAATTCTTCACCTTTCCGTAGCCCAATGTTGTAAAGGGCTTAGGAAGACAAGTAAATTTAAGCAACAAAAATTTCCAGGTTATGTTCCAGTAATCTTTATTTTCCAAATAAGAGACTGTCCCTGTTTTTCCTATGAGGCTGTTATTGTACGCTGTCCTTTCACTCCCTTGATTTGGAAATTGGGTAATTTCTTTGTGGAGTTTGTATGTTTTATATTTACATTACATTAAATTTGATTACTTAATTATTTTACAGACTCTTGTATATTCATTCATTCATTCATTATCTTCCGCTTATCCTCTATTAGGGTCGCGGTGGGGTTCCCCATGCCCATCCAGGGGAGAACGTCTCGGGCGCTGGGCAGACAGACCCAGGACAGGGCGCCAATCCATCGCTGGGCACACACTCACTCACACAGACACACTCAAAATGGGGCAATTTTGAGGATTCAATTAACTTGATCCATGTTTTTGGACTGTGGGAGGAAACCGGAGAACCCGGAGGAAACCCCCGCAGACACGGGGAGAACATGGAAACTCCACCCAGATGGGGATTCGAACCGGAATCCCTAGCGCTGAGAGGCGAACGTGCTAACCACTAAGCCACCGTGCCGCGACTCTTGTATATATAAAGTTATTTATTTATTTACAGCACTCTATATGGGGCAATTTGGTGAATTCAATTAACCTTGATCCATGTTTTGGACTGTGGGAGGAAACCGGAGAACCTGGAGGAAACCCACACGGACACGGGGAGAACATGGAAACTCCACCCAGATTGAGATTCGAACTGGGAATCCCTAGTGCTTAGAGGAGAACATGCTAACCACTAAGCCACTGTTACTTAAAGAACCACATTGCTAATTTCAGTGGATTTGAACTCACAACATTCAGATTGATAGTCCAATACCTTAACCATTGAGATACCAAAATTGTGCTCTGTAAAGAATTAAAAACCTGTGTGGTTCACCTCTGATCGCTTAAATATACAACAGAATAGGCTTCAGTATTACACTGTGTGAGTGCGGTGTGAGGCTGGTTGATTTTTGAGTTAGAGGCTGAATGCTAAGGACAGCTGAAAGGTTTTAATAAAGATGTAGTCTGATAACTTTATTATAACCTGCTTATGTATCAACCCTATGTTCTGACACCAACCAAGTCGAGATACTTGTGAGTCGCTTTGGATAAAAGTTAATGACTAATGCTAAATTACCAAATGTAAATATACACTTCTGATACCGTAACAGGATAAAATGATAAATAGAAAGAATGAAGCTGTTTAAGACAAGAATAATACAAAATTACACAAAAATGATGACTCTATGTCTCTTATACAGTAAAGGATGGGTAAAATTATGACAGCGTGAGGAAACTGAACTGCATGGTACTTTGTTGTTGGACATGAAAAAGATCTTCATTGTCTTTAACAGTTTGGAAGGTCAGGTCACGATGGGATGAGAGCTTAGCTGAAATTATGAGAATCTATATTTTAGCCAAATTTAATTTGAGATGATGGGCCTTAAGACATGGGTATGTCGGTGAGGCAGGCAGGTATGTGTGTGTGTGTGTGTGTGTGTGTGTGTGTGTGTGTGTGTGTATCTATATCTATATCTATATATATATCTATATATATCTATATATATCTATATATATATATATATCTATATATATATATATATATATATATATATATATATATATATATATACATACATATATATACATACATATATATACACATATACAGTGCATCCGGAAAGTCTTCACAGCGCTTCACTTTTTCCACATTTTCTTACGTTACAGCCTTATTACAATTTGTATTACATTAATCTCTTGCCTCAAAATTCTACACAAAATACCCCATTATGACCATGTGAAAAAAGTTTTGAAAATTTATTAAAAATAAAAAACAAAGAAATCACATTTACATAAGTATTTACAGCCTTCGCCATGAAGCTCAAAATTGAGCTCAGGTACATCCTGTTTCCACTGATCATCCTTGAGATGTTTCTACAGCTTAAATAGAGTCCACCTGTGGTAAATCCAGTTGATTGGACATGATTTGGAAAGGCACACACCTGTCTATATAAGGTCCCACAGTTGACTGCATGTCAGAGGGCAAACACGAAGCATGAAGTCAAAGGAATTGTCTGCAGACCTCCGAGACAAAATTGTCTCGAGGCACAAATCTGGGGAAGGATACAGGAAAATTTCTGCTGCTTTAAAGGTCCCAATGAGCACAGTGGCCTCCATCATTCGTAAATGGAAGAACTACCAGGACTCTTCCTAGAGCTGGCCGGCCGTCTAAATTGAGCAATCGGGGGAGAAGGGCCTTGGTCAGGGAGGTGACCAAGAACCCAATGATTACTCTGTCAGAGCTCCAGCGTTCCTCCGTGGAGAGAGGAGAACCTTGCAGAGGGACAACCATCTTTGCAGCAATCCACCAATCAGGCCTTTATGGCAGAGTGGCCAGGCAAAAGCCACTGCTTAGTAAACGGCACAAGGCAGCCTGTTTGGAATTTGCCAAAAGGCACCTGAAGGACTCTCAGACCATGAGATACAAAATTCTCTGGTCTGATGAGAAAAAGATTGAACTATTTGGTGTGAATGCCAGGCGTCATGTTTGGAGGAAACCAGGCACTGCTCTTCACGAGGCCAATACCATCCCTACAGTCAAGCATGGTTGTGGCAGCATCATGTTATGGGGATGTTTTTCAGCAGCAGGAACTGGCAGACTAGTCAGGATAGAGGAAAAGATGAATGCAGCAATGTACAGAGACATCCTGGTTAAAAACTTGCTCCAGAGCGGTCTTGACCTCAGGCTGGGGCGACGGTTCATTTTTCAGCAGGACAACAATCCGAAGCACACAGCCAAGATCTTAAAGGAGTGGCTTCAGGACCACTCTGTGAATGTTCTGGAATGGCCCAGCCAGAGCCCAGACTTGAATCCGATTGAACATCTCTGGAGAGATCTGAAAATGGCTGTGCACAGACGTCTCCCATCCAACCTGATGGAGCTTCAAAGGTACTGCAAAGAAGAATGGGCAAAACTGCCTAAAGATAGGTGTGCTAAGCTTGTGGCATCATATTCACAAAGACTTGAGGCTGTAGTTGCTGCCAAAGGTGGTTCTACAAAGTATTAAGCAAAGGCTGTGAATACTTATGTAAATATGATTTCTTTGTTTTTTAATTTTAATAAAATTTTAAAACTCTCAAGAAAACTTTTTTCACATGGTCATAATGGGGTATTTTGTGTAGAATTTTGAGGAAAGTGATTAATTTAATACAATTTGAAATAAGGCTGTAACGTAACAAAATGTGGAAAAAGTGAAGTGCTGTGAATACTTTGCAGATGCACTCTATCACTGTATATATATATATATATATATATATATATATATATATATATATATATATATATATATATATATATATATATACAATGTTAACCAATATTCTATATTTGACTGAAGTTTGGTATAGGTTTGTTTGGTATAGGTTTCGAGAGGATATGATTGGAAATGAATGAACAATATGTGAAATATTTGGACATTTGCATGAAGGTTAAAAGACTACAATTAGAACAATCACAAAACCGTCATAAATGCATAAACTTTGATCTTGTTGCTAGCGGTTTTGAAAGAATTGTGCTGCATGTTCATTTGACTTTTTGTCAATAAGAAATCTTTGGGATACAATGTCTATGTGACCATTAATATAACATTCTAACGGACTTAAAGGATTGATAATAAAACACAGACGTCATTTATTTGACTAAAAAATGAAATCAAAAGATGTTTTAAATGTCTACTATTTATATTCACATACCTTGTTTGTTGTATTCCAGTAGAAGGTCAGGTTCATTATCCATCCATATGTTCCGATCATGATTTATTGGTTATAAGTATTAATTATTGTGTTTTTCTGTTAATAAATGATGTCAATGTAAATGCAACCTTTTATTTTAAACATTGTTTAAACATTGAAAATATTGTTTATGAGCTTAGTAGGAATGAGGTGTGATGTATGGCTCAAAATGGCAATAACATTATAACACACAATAAATATTCTCCTCTCAGCACCTCTCAGAGTCTTCATGTTGTCCCTGTGTCCACATGAGTTATCCTGGGGGTTTTCTGGTTTCCTTTCACAGTCTAAAAACATGGATTCAAGGTAACTTGGCTGCCCCTATATAGTGTGCGTCTGTGTGAGTAAATGTGCCCAACGATGGATTGGCGCCCTGTCTTGGGTGTATCTGTTCAGCACCCGAAATATTTTCCCCTGCATGGGCATGAGAAACTGGCCATCCCTGCGACCCTGGTTGAGGATTAAGTGAAAAACAGTGAGATGAGATAAAAAATAATGACACGGCAGCACAGTGGGGATCCAGGTTTGAATCCAAATCCGGGTAGAGTGTTTGTTCCAGATTCTCCCTGTGATTGTGTGGGTTTTCTCTGAGTTCTCCCACAGTCCGAAAACATGGGTTTTTGGTAAATTGACTGCTCTAAATTGCCCCAAATAGTATATATATATATATATATATATATATATATATATATATATATATATATATATATATATATATATATATATATATATATCCCCCCCCCCCCCCCCCCCCCCCCCCCCCCCCCCCCCCCCCCCCCCCCCCCCCCCCCCCCCCCCCCCCCCCCCCCCCCCCCCCCCCCCCCCCCCCCCCCCCCCAGTGTGTGTGTGTGTGTGTGTGTGTGTGTGTGTGTGTGTGTGTCTGTCTGTCTGTCTGTCTGTCTGTCTGTCTGTCTGTGTCTATGTCTGTGTGAGTAAGTGTGCCCAGAAATAGACACACACACCCACACACACACACACACAATTCTAGTGGAAAATAATGAACGAATGAATGAAAACCACTTTTCAGATTTTATTGTTTCACGATGAACAGTTGTTACACTTAACATTTTTTTAAAAATTAAATTTAACTTACTAGCCAGAAAAGGGGCTCCTTTTCAAATATCAGCTCTCTCTCGATATATAATCTAAGTTTATTAGACCAACAGTTCCTTTTTCTAAAGTTGATTAAATAAGCATCACCCGATTGAAAACTGATTCAAGCGCCACCACGTGGTCCTACCGTATAGAACAGTTCATCGCGACGTTCGTTTTTAAAAGTTGACCAGGTTGCAATCTGTTTATTACATGTTGCTGTTAATTTAGTTTCTGTTGCGGGTGCATGTTCTGGGTTTCTTGAGCAAGGACGTATCTGATTGGTTGTTTTTCCATGGCGTGTGATGATTTATTCTTTGTAGAATTACAAACATACATTTCAATTACAAGGATTTCCAGTTTGTGCATTTGTATTGTGAGTGTAAGAGTGTGAAGCTCTGAATTGTACCTGTGCCACATTTCGACTGTTTATTAGGAAGCTTCTATACAGGTAATTAGCTACCACACTGTATTCCAAACATTTTACAAAATAGCGTCATAACAGAAGTGAGTCACAAAACAATCAAACCGCTAAACATACCGTGCTGCTAGATTACAGGCCAAAATCTCTATAATCCAGATTTTTAAAGCTTAATCCCAAATTGATCAACTGTAAGAAAATAAAAAACGAAAAATACACCGAAATAAAAAAATGCATACTCTGAATTACTAATATTTTTTGCGTTGTATGAGATGTGTATTAATTATTGTAGCGTTTGTTTTGGTGTTAAAAAGAGATCGTACTGTACATCTGTTAACCCTCGACTTTATTATGACCGACTTTTTCCTTGATATTTTTGGTAATGCTTAATTTTATATATTTCATATTTTTACATGGCTCTCGATCGATTTTCTCTACCCTGCGTTGCTTTTTTTAAATAAAAAACTTTTATTCATACTCTTGATTTCCTTGTTAGACGATTTTTTTTCCTTTTGATTTTAATTTCTTTTTTTTATTTTATCCACCTAAGGGGCAAATCAATTTTTTTTCAGCATGTTCCCAGATTATATACAAAATCGTCTGCTATCGTAATTGATCTACTTATGTCGCCCAACATTGTTTGAAACTTTAATATCGATCTCGGGATCAAGGTTTTAAAATACGTTTAATAGGTTGATTCGTTTTTAAAAATCCTTGGGTGTTGAACAAGTTCAGTCTATTCTCCGTGAAGCTTCGATCGGATAATATTCGGCACAATCTTGCGTGGGTATTGTTGAGCATTGACGTTCAGTGCATACTACATTTCCTTTGTGGTTTTTTTTTTTTTGCTGATCGGAATTTGTTGCTGGATTTAGCAGTAAACGAGCGTTACGCTGTCCACGGTGCTGAAACACCGAGTCGCAGAGAAGCCAGGTGTCGGGAACTTTTAAACGTTTTAATAAATTTGCTGTGAACTAAATGTTTGGTAATTGTTAAAGTAAACAAATAAAAGCACGTTGTTTTATTTAATCTGCTTTTCTTGCTGTTCTCAGTATTATACTTTTTTAAAAATAATTTTGCGACAATAATAATAATAATAATAATAATAATAATAATAATAATAATAATAATAATAATAATAATAATAATAATAACAATAACAATAATTCACAGCAGTTACCTTAGCAACTCCATTTCAAGCTCATATATAATTAATGTAAACAATTACCTGTTTATTTTTATAGCCTTTTGTGTTTAGTCTCTGCATATCTGTTTGTGTGGTATCTCAGTCTTAAAAACCATAAAAACAGACCTTTTCGCTTACGACACAGCATTCTTAATAACCATAATTACCATATAACAGCGTCAATTCATATTGTAGGTTTTTACTACTACTTGTATTAATAAAATGCCCCATTCACAAAGGCTAGGGACGGTAAACCACGTCTATTTGGAATTTAAAAAGTGCTTTAGAGTTGAAATATTTTATTGTTTTCAGCTTTTGAAGAGGAGTTTATAATAGACCTAAACTGACTTTTAATTCCTGTTGAATATTATTGCCAGCAGTACATGCGGTGCAGTGTGGGCGTGCTTCTAGTTGTTGTGGAGTAATAAGAGAGGGAAAAATAACCCAGACGTCACAACAAAGGTAATAAAAGAAAATTGTTCATCTGGTCATTTAACAAAAACGATAAAGGTTATTAAAAACACGTGCAATACATTCATTTATTGGAATATTTGTTCCCACATTGAGCTATAAGAATTTTTAAAAATGTTATAATGTGGACACTTATGAAACATTGATAAATATTTTCTGTTGACGCTGGTGTTTTGAACGGATCCGCATCTTTTCGTTAAAGAATAATAAGGGGAAAGGCTCCTGGCCTGTTATAATAGATTTAGGCACTAGAGGGGGCTTGGATCCCGGCCGAATGAGATAACACCCGCTTCCTCCGACTAAGACAAGGTCCGTTTCGCTTTTCCTCGTCTGGTCGATTGCACAGTCGCATGCAGATTAATTAATAATTATTGCGGGATCACATCGTGTGATCTACGATTGCATGATTCCCAGATGCGTGTTTTTCCAGCTGATCCATCCAAACCTGCACGGGCTGGAAGTGTCTTATATCCTATAACTTATTGCGTTACACTTCTAATAATGTTTCTATTCACCAAATACCTAGTGCCACATCCTGCTGTGTTCAAGGCGTGAATTTAAATCGGGATCATGTGGGCTTACAGATGAACCCCGTGTCTCGAGTGAGCTATTTTGGCCCTCGCATTCATCATAGTAACTACCGTTTAGTGTAAAATTAGGGACTTAACGATTACTGCGAGTAAACACGGGCATGCATTAGCCTGTACCATAAACTGACGAGCGCCTGACAGATTCCACAGCCCCACGCCTACCAGGGGCGCCGCGTGTTTGAATTCGACTTTTTTTTTTTTTTTTCCAAGTAGGCCTTTAAGCCAATTTGCCCCGACAAGCTCATCCCGATTCCCTCTCTTCCTTTCTCCCTGGTTGACTTTGTGCTCTGTATGTGGAACCTATTTGGGGCTCTCTTCCTCACTGTTGGACACAGACACGGACCCTTACCGTCGCTTTTTTCTATAAAAGCCAGTCCTCGCGTTTATCATTTTTCCCACAGTCCCGTAATCCCTTTGATTATATCTAATACCTGCCAGAAAACCAGATGGCATGCCCACCCATCGCTCTGCGTGATAATGCCATTGTCGAATCTACCCATTAATATTAATTTTCGCTCTCTGAATATCTCTGAACTGCTAAACCTTGAAATTTCCTCCAGAAGCCAAAGCATGACTTACTAGGGATTTTTAAAGATAATTCCCCTTTTCCGTCTTTTTCTTTCCTTTGAAGTGAGACATGGCTTTGACTATTTTGGCTTTCGGTGATTAAAAGGTTTTCATTTTCTGCTCACGGTTCCCAACGAACCTTTACACTATTTTATGTTAAGCCGCCTCCCGTTTGACACCGGGGTATTTGCGGGAGCGTGATTTAATAATTTCTGCTTAATTTCTGTGCGAGAGAAAATAGAACCATTATCGCATTTATCGTGGTTTCTAAGTCGCAGAGCGTTTTTGACGGAGCCCTTTGGCTTCAAATTCCTCGGAAGAGCTCAAACTGCAGCTCTGTCCAAGGTAACAGCTAATCCAATACCTCCATCTCAATCTGAATAATCTCTTAATCGGCCCCTTTGCGTCGTAGTCACCTTAAATTCGTACATTAAACATCTCATGCTCAGTTCTCCTCGAAATCTTATATAAACCTATGTTTAAAAAAAGCTGTTCGTCTAAACTCAGGCTTTACTCAAAATAAATGAAAACTAAATAACTCCTTAAACTAGACTGCTTTTCGTGCTGCGCTTAAAATACAACAAATATAATAAAAAACTAATATGCTGACTGTGTTCACAGATTCCCTACAAGAGAATTAAATTCACTTCAGGTGAGTTGTAAGAAAATGGTTTGAACTGATACTGTTGTCTTTAAGAGAACGCTCTCCTGACACTTACATACAGAACATAAACCTGATCTACAATATCAGCTGCAAAACCAAGTAGAACTTGCAAAATAAAAAAAAGAATAAGCCTTTTGAAAAAGTTGGATGGTGTATTTAATAGCAGCCAATACTTAAAATTGGAAATGCGGTATCGGGTTATTTTAATCTTAAACTCACATTACCTGAAGGTGCTGTGCGTTTCAGGACGTGATGCTTCTTTTAAACAGCTGGAACTTTCATTTATTCCAAAACCGAACATTTTCAGGAGCTGTAACGTCAAGTTGTAGAGTTACAGAAGTTGTCATGTGGCGATAGGTTTTTGGAACGTGGTGAGTAGACGACACTTAACTATTAAGTTCTGTTTAAATGATTGACTGTGGATTTAATAGATATCGTTTATCGCGTCGTGTTCAATAAACTTGAACAAAAGGCCAAAGTCTTCTGTAGAAATAAACGTGGGTCAAAACTCTCGGATTATTTACAATTGGCTCGTTTCCATCGGCTTGATTGCTATCAATCATATATTATATATGACCCACGCGACCTCCCTCTTTCATTTCACCCGGGATGTCAAACGATTATAATTCGAATAGTACACTGCCCTGTTCGTGGTGCAACTAATAATAAGTTTCGGTCTCGGTCCCCCAAACACACACACACACACACACACACACACACACACACACACACACACACACACACACACTTTACACACAAGTGTTTTCTTCAAAGAACAATTAGAATTCGAATAGCACACTGTTTATAGCGCAACTAATAATAAAGATGAAGCGTTTTATAAGATGATCAGGCTTTCAGGTCCATAAATAACCCCCTCCCTTTTCGCACAAACATGCACACACACAAGCACATACACACATATGTAACAGTACTAATACGAGTGTTTTCTCGAAACCATGCAAATATTAAGCTGTTTTCCATTTTATAAGCTATCTAAATAACTATATCTCTGTTTTATAGCACTGTCTGGTCGTGTGTGATGTGCAGTCAAACGTAAAATGACATGCATGGAAAGAAGCGGCTGATTTTGCCTCTATGAAGCTCGTCGTGTACAAAACTTGAGGTGAAGGTGAAGCGCCTGTCCACTGAACATCTGTCCTGGCATAATTTACAGCTTTTTGTTCGGCACCCGGGAACTAAATTATCGTGACAGCATTATTATGGACTTTCTGTAAATTATTCATCAGTCAGATGCGCTTTTCAATTCGCTAAAGCGGGTGGGAATATTCCAACACGCGCAAAACCGACACGCGTTTCAGCCGCAGAGCGCAAACTGGACTGAGAACAGCCTGCTGTGATCTGACCATAAAGATCATTTCATCTTAATTCCCGCGTCAATAAACACAGATTTAGTTCTTAATCCTGAAAGGAGGGCTATTCGTGCCGTTCTACTAAGATCCGAACGATCCACGGCACGCGGTTTAACGCGTTAAGTTCAGCCCCATTCCACGCATCACTTCTTAACCGACACCTGTCTCGTGGGGTGACTGAGCTGCTCTCAACCCCGTGCCACTTTCGCGTGAGGCACAACACTTTATTGCGGCTCCAGATCCCCTCAGCCGCCCGCGCCACGCCACGCCACGCCACGGCTCCACGATCGAAGTCTCCCAAACGCCATAACCCGTAAAACATTTGCACTCACTCACTGGCCACATACTAGCCCGTCTCTTGGCTCCCCGGCGGCGGATCCTTGTGCTTTCCGAGCTCCCCTTATTTATCTGGCCCTTTTCCCGCAGACTGTCGTCAGTCAGTCGGTCGGTCAGTCGGTCAGTCAGTGGAGCCCGTGGTTCGAGCGTCTGCTCAGCCCCGCGCGGCGCTACTTCAGTCTCTCTCTTTTTCCCACCTCGCGCGCGAAGCCTTCCCAGTCATCTCCCCTTTGTTACGGCCACGTTCCGCGTCGTTATTCAGAACCCACGAGCGCTCTTTGGAACATCTTATAACCAAAATCCACGCGGAGTTCAAAAGTCTAGCCCACCCCTCTCGCGCGCGCCTTTTTCCTCCCCAACCGTTGTGATCAGAAAACATCTGAAACTCATTACCCCCAGCACCACCACCACCACCACCCCACTCCCCCTCTTCAGTGGGCTGCTCCCGTAACAGGCTATATTCGTCACTGTGTTTTAAACATCGCTTGTATAGTATCTAAGTCCCACCTACAACCCCACGCCCGACTGGTTCGATTTTCACGCGCGAAAGTTTTTTTCTGTTGTTATTGTTGGTTTTTTTTTTATTTATAAGGAAACAGTTGCGCTCTTCGGAGGGACTCGCGAGCGCTCCTCCGACACGCGTGACTTTGCGTGGAACCTGTCCGTCCTGTCCGCGCAACCCGACGGGACGACGCTTTGTTTTGCACCCTCGCTCTGAGAGGAAGTGTGCATCATTAAGGGCACTTAGTCGTGGCCCCCGAGTTGCGCGCGCGCTCCGGCTGCCTCGCGTCTCCTCTACCTACTCAGTAGCCCTGATCGGTGTCCACTGGAGCCGCTTATATTAAAGGTTTCGCCCCCACCCACCCCACCCCCCTGCATATCGCATGTCCAGCCCCCCGTGTCCATTGGCTTTTCGTGGTCTGTGTGCCTACGTCCACCCCCTACATACACACGCACTCTCTCCCGCGCACACGCTGTGCACGCTGCTTTCATTAAACACCTCTCTCTCTCCCTCTCTCTCTCTCTCTCTCCCTCTCTCTCTCTCTCCCCCGCTCTCTCTCTCGCCTCTTGTCCGGCCCCCTGATCTCTCTGTCCATTGGCTTCTTCGGGTCTATTTTTCATGTCCAGCCCCTAATGAGTGTCCATTGGTTTTGTTATTTCCACTCCCTCCTCCCACTCCTCGGTTTTGCCCTGCCCATGTTTTGTATGTCTGTGTCCATCCATCTCCTGACGTTCAAGTTCGCAGGGACGTCACGTCCGCACTTGAACTTGCAGCTCAGGGGGGCTTTTGCCATTTTTTCATCTCTCGCGCTCTCTCTCTCTCTTTTCCACCAAAAAAAAAGAAAAAAAAAAAAAGAAAAGCCATGACGGCTATCCCGCAATCCATCTCCGCCGCGCCATCTTTGTATTATTTCTAATTTATTTTGGATGTCAAAGGCATTGATGAAGATATTTTCTCTGGAGTCTCCCCGCTAACCCGGCTCTCCCGATGTGAACCGAGCTGAACGCCGCCGCCAACCACCATGTCTCGCCGCAAGCAAGGCAAACCCCAGCACTTAAGCAAACGGGAATTTGTGCGTAAGTATCCGATCTGCATCGTGCACCCTCCGTCCTTTCAAATCCTCCTCCGGTCCGCTTGTTTTCACGGCCACTGAGGAGGAAGGCAGCCCGGCGCGGGGAGCGTGGCACGGCGGACAGCGCAGATCGCGCTCAGCTGGACTTTAGCGTCACCGAGGAGCGCAGCCGGCTCGAGGCTTCCAGCCCGAACAGCGCGCCCTGCTCCTGCGGAAAGTTTGCTTTTTGCCCTCCGAAAAGGGAAAAGTTTGCCTCCACTTGCCGGCTCTCGGAATCGCGCGTCGTGGTTCGCACGCACGTACCTTGACTCCGGTGCCACGGCCACTCCGGCCACACGTTAAAGCAGCGCAGCCCGGGGTTAGGTGGCTGACTTCTGCTTCGCCTGCTTCGCCTGCGTCTGCGTGCAAAAACGCCAAGCATCGCTCCTCTTGTGCGCTGCGTTTTTGGACCATTGTCAAAAAAAAAAGCAAGCGAATTTTGATTGGGAACAAATCTCGTGTCAGTCTGTTTACAAGCGCCGCGAGTGCCATAACAACCCCGACCAGGACGCTCTCTTATTCCAAACTATCCGCCAACATAATATAATCTGCCTTTTTAATCTGTAATCTTAACACGCGTGGATAGTACCAAATAACTACTTTAGACGCAACTTCTGCAGAGCGCAACGGGAATCCCGCTGATTAGATTTCATTGTTTTTTTTTATTATTATCGTTGCTATTTCTTATTATTATCGTAACCATTGCTCTACTTAAAGAATGTGTTCTTGACCCCAAAGTACACGGGAGGTCTTTAAACCAGTCCGAGTTATGGGGACTTTTTGTCCATTTTCCAACTACGGTTTCTGATTCGAGAAGGTTGTGTTAAGCGGCGGCGGAAAGTTTGACCTACTGATAGCCGACGTAATGCTATATTAATAATAATAATAATAATTATTATAATTATCATTATAATAACTATTATTATAATTATAATAATGTATACACGCTCCGAGGAATTTTTTCGCAAAGGCAGCCGCGCGTTCCTGCCTCCGACGCGCGCGATGCTCCGACGGCATTCGGCTGCCCCTGGTTGTTGTTTTTTTTTGTTGTTGCGATAAACACGCTCGATGCAAATCCGCGTCGTTGGGACGTCGTAACGTCTCGGGTAGCGTTATTGGGTTTCCACACGCATCCGCGCGCAGCCTGGCGCTCAGCGGCGTCCCGGAGCCGGCGCGTGTGATCGGCGCGCGCGACACTCGTCGCTAGGCGGCACACTACGATCACAAACTGCGAATGAACTTGAACCTGAGCGAGTTTAGCGCCACATCCATCTGCATATTTAACGGCAGGTTCGGAACTGGAGGAGGGGGCGGATTATGGGGACCTTTAACCGTTTTCTTATCTTTTTGTTTGCCGTCTGGACCCAAATGCTTTCTGGGGCAGTTTAGTCGCTAAATGACACCTGAAAAGTTCTGAAGTGGGCTCGAGTCGCATCCATATCCGCACACCTGGCTAACCCTAACCCGGCTTTAATTAACATTCGATGCAAATTCCCATTCAGTGAGCAGACTGTCAGGCCTGTGACGGAGTTGAAACCATTCCGCAACATTTTAAAAACTTAAAAAACTTTCTAAGGTTCATTTCAACTGAGTTCATTGGGACGAAACCATGCCACGATTCTTTTTCCAGTAGTAACTGTGACATAATTACCACGCGCTCTCTTTGTAAAATCTCTTGCTCCTGAAACTAGCGTCTACATATACATGTATATATTTTAAAATTTAAATTATACCTGCAGCAGGGTGAACTTTATTTGCTTTAAAGCACTCTAGAAAGAATTCCTCGGATCTCCATTCTCTGGGATTTCTTTGGAATTAACTTTCGATTTTACAAGCAGAATTTATTGTGTATTTCTGACAAAGCCGCTTAATTATAAACATCCCTATAATTTGCATTTCTAATGACACTTTGTGTCTTGCTGCCCCGGAGAATCCAAAAGGTGCGATCGGCACTGGGTCCCCTTTGTGGACTCCACTGCAGACAGAGACGACTTGAATTAAAGTAGAATCATCTGAGACAAATAAAATGCAATTGTGGCCACGTTACAGAAACGTAAAGTCTAAAAAAAGTCAAATCGTGGGAAACTGAGAAGGTAACGTGAGTCGGATCAATGGAGATGGATTATAGAATAAATCAATATTAAAAACATATTAAAATGTTTTAATTCAACTGTAGATTTGGTTATAGTTCTGTGCTTAGGTCTGAAAAGACGTCCATGGCTTTTTGCAATAAAAAAGGGCAAATAAAGGGCAAATTTGCGGCCAGATCGCGTTTGTTCCGCACTTTGTGTCGCGGCTTGTGGAGCGCAAACGCGCTGCAGCTCCGTCCCGTCCTCCCTCCCGAGGCTCCTCTCCACGTGCACGCACACGGTTTTAAACAAGTTGCCACCGATGAATTAAAAATGTAAGCTGTTTCCGATCTATAGCAATAAAATCTGCGTGGAATTCTTAGTGAAGGCGCCTCGTGGGGTCCCTGTTCTAAGGTTCGTGTCGCGTGCTGGAGACTCTTTCCCCGAAAGTCCGAAAAACTGCATCAGTTCAGTTCTAATGCTGATGTAGTGGACTGTACGATCCTAATGCAGTACATTACAACAGATTGCTCCTGATATAATAATTAATTCTGAGTTCAAGTTCAGTATCGAACCCCCCATTGCCAGTGTAGTGTGCTTAATAGAAAATGTATTATTTAATTCTTTTTGCACAGCAGTAATATAAATGACTGCTTCTATTAACTGTATTGAATTGGCTCCTTTAATTATAGGCAGCAAGTAGGTTATTATATAATGCTTGAATTTTTGTTATTCGGAATTTTCTGAATATGCACAAAAATAAACAAATAAGAAGGAAATAGGTCAGGATATGAGTGTGGAATTATCTGGTTTATATAACTTCTTGATTGTGAATTGTCCTCTGAAACTCTCTTGATTACTGATTTCCCCCCTCTGTCTCTGTCCCCATCTGCCTCTTATTTGTTGCGTCTTCACGCCATGGTTTCCAACGAGCAGCCGAGCCCCTGTCATCTTTGGTGTCCGTGGAAAGACAGGAACAGCACAGGCTGGTACATGTCTCTCTGGATGGGGACCAGGACCTGCTTACCTGCGGCCAGTGTCAGATGAACTTCCCTTTGGGGGATATCCTCATTTTTATTGAGCACAAAAGGAAGCAATGCAATGGCACCCTGTGCATGGACAAGACAGTGGATAAGCCCTCTTCTCCTTCAAACGGTGAGCTTAGAAGAGCCTCTAAACCTGTGGAGGTGGGCATCCAGGTGACGCCGGAGGATGACGACTGCTTGTCAACATCGTCCAGAGGAATCTGTCCCAAACAGGAGAATATCACTGGTAAATATATTTCATGACCAGAACAGGGGTGATATTCAGTGATTTAATTGTTTTATATAGTTTATATAATATGTGCATTTATATATATATATATATATATATATATATATATATATATATATATATATATATATATATATATATATATATATATATATATATATATATATTTAGTGTGTGTGTGTGTGTGTGTGTGTGTGTGTGTGTGTGTGTGTGTGTGTGTGTGTGTGTGTGTTTATCTGTGAGTATTTAGGTTAAAATTGCCTGCTGTGCACTTTTTAGCGCACGTCGATGCAACATATCGCACACACATGTTCTCTCAGTGGAGTTTCTTTGTAGAACTCTGGAGACAGTTTTCAGAGTGCTGGGAGAAAAGAAATGGGGGTTGAGGGCTTATATATCATAGCATTGCATGGTTCTGTTGTAACAAGACGAAGAAGCAAAATCTTTGCTCTGATTTATTGTGTAGTGATCAGCATTTTTGAAATCACCCCAGTTGTGGCTTCTGATTGGGTGGGTTTTTAAAATTCAACTATATAAATATATATATATATATATATATATATATATATATATATATATATATATATATATATATATATATATATATATAATAAGTTTAATTATATATCATGCTCTAGACTTCCAGTTGTCTTTGCTATTTTTTTGCCACCTGGGTGTCTGTAAAACACTGTTCAGGTATTGCTCAGGGATGAACTTGCTTATTTATTAGTAATAAATACGGCCTGTTGTATCCATTACGATTTTGTAAAAGACTAAAGTTGGGCGCTAAGGGTGTCCCAGGAGGAGGTTCCATCTTTAACAAGTATGAGGAAATTAAAGAGCAAAAGTGAGATAGATTTTGAGCACGGGAGGACTCGTTGACTAAGATCTAGGGATTTCCAACTTGCCCCTTTAGTGTATCTCCAGGCCAGTGTGGAAAGTTACGCTGTGCTGCTTGTCCTCTCTCATGTGGTTTACACAGATGTGTCTCGATTTCACTGGGCTTTTTAAACATGGCCTCGTCTTATCCATTTAAATGCAGCCCTGCACATTTCCACTTACAAACTAAAAATCAAAAGGAAAGGCCATTCGGTTATTTCTGGAAGTTACCCGAAAGCCACTTACGGATCCTCAACATGGCTTGTTGTTCTTTGTAACCGTGCAATGTGCAGTTCATTATGCATGTGCCTGTACTAAATCACTTACAGCAAAACAATAAATAGTGTTTTGGAGACAAAGACAAAGCCTGTTAATCGCTCTGATTGTAAATAAGCATAGTTTTATGAAACCAGTAGTTTTCCTAAGTAGCCCTGTACCTAACCTTCGTAATATAATGTTCGAAAATCGCAGAAATGTATGTGAGTCTGCTGAAGGTGATGTTAAATGAACATTTTCTGTAAAAGTGTCATTGAGGCTTCCCAGCCTGTTTTTCTACCCTGGCCTCACATCAGACTAGATTCTGGTCTGTTTCAAAGCTTGAATTCTGGGCCATGTCCAGTGATTCGGGCCTGGACCCCAGTGAAGGGTCATTATCGCCTGTGTAGTTCAATCTGTTTCTGTTTCTATTTCTCCTTAACATTGCGAAGGCAGTGAATCTTATTTAGTAATGCGGTCTGCCATGGTTCCCATAGCCAACATATACATTAGATCGATGTAGTTTTTAATTGATAATTGTGGTAAGTGGGGTCAACTACGTGAAAAAAAAAAAAAAAAGATGTCAGTGTAATTTCTCCTCACATTATACAACCTCTTTACATGTGCTAGCTATAAGCAAACACTGTTCATGTCTCTGTCAGGCGCTAAAGTGGGTTATTAAACACATTTACATGAAAATTTAGCAAAGTTCAGCCGATAGCATAGGGTCACTGGTATTGTGTTTGCTTGTTATGTATTAAAATGGCTCTTTGGAAACGACCTTAAATATATATATATATATATATATATATATATATATATATATATATATATATATATATATATATTTTTTTTTTTTTTATAATTCTCCACCATGATGTCAAGTCAAAATAGGAATAAATTAGTTATTTACTGATGATATTGAATACAATATCCTCAGGTTTAGACAGAAATGGGTTAAAAATTGTTGGCAGAGTGAAAAAAAAACCCTCTTTGTTTTTGAAAGGTAAGGTAATAAAATTGCAACAAGACTTTAGACTCCAATATAGTAGTAATAATAATAAAAATATAATAATAATAATAATAATAATTATTATTATTATTATTATGGGTGCTTCACAATGCTTGTTTTATTTTATTTGAACTAAATCTGATCTTAAATAAGGAACTATTATTATATGTCTGAAGCCACATCACAGCTTGCCTTATAGAGTAACTCAGTGAGATGAAATGCAGTAGCTGTCACAGAGGAATGGACTTACTGTGTGTGCGCGTATACATGGAAAAGAGTGAGGTGTGCTCACGTGTTTCTGTTTCTCTCTTGCTCTGTGTGTGTCCCAAATAGGCCATGTATCCTGGTTAGGGGGCCCAGCCAGAAAATATAGGGCTAATCGACTCTGCAGTCTTCTTTAAATGTCTTTTTTTGCCTATCATTTTGTCATCCCCTTCTTCTGCTTTGCTTCGGTGCATTTTTCATTTATAGTGTAACATGTGGCAAGTCCTGCTTAACTACAGCGTTTTATTTAGTTAATCCCTAAATGCCATTATATAGTCAGTCCTCACTCCACGGGGGAAACGGATGAATCATTGTGGGGCAGTTTTTTCAAAAAGTCCAAATGACTTCTTTTGTTCTTAACGGGTTGATTAAGTGCAAAAATAAGCCGATGCCGCTGACATCATGCAGGCGCTTTTTTTTTGAGTCATATCGCCTGAAAATATGTCCACCTGAAAGACAGAATTTGACTGTGTAGCTATTTGAAGCAGTACACTGGACTGTCTGCCACTAATTTATGTATCAGAAATTTCTGAATAGTTTGTAGAAGGTCAGCTGCTTTCTTAAAACGAGACTGGTGTACAATGTAGAGAAATGTTTAAATGATTTTTGCTGAACTGTTTTTAAGGCTTTTTCTTATTCTCTTTACTAATTACGGTTATATCCAGTCAATACAGAGCAGGGACGTCTGTTAATAGTAAATCAATTTTTACTGAGTGCCTACCTCAAAGGTTTAAGACCGAACTGTGACTTGAAATGACTGGTGCACTGTAGTTTCTTAGCTTTGACTTGATCATCTTTCTTGATTGTTAAAATTCAAAAAAGGAATATTGGGTGGCTTTAAAAAAGTAGCTTGTCCAGCAGTATCGGCCTGTATACAGAGTTGAATGTAGCATTTACGTTACATTACATGTTCATTTAGCAGATTTAGCAGATGCTTTTATCCAAAGCGACTCACAAATGAGAGAACAACACAAGTCAGTAGTTAAAGAGGAACCAGGTACACTGTAGAATTATCAAACCTGACCTCACTTGTTTTTGCTTTGTTTTTTTTTTTTGTGGCGTTTCTCACGATGCAATATGCAGGATTCACTTGAACTCCTCCATCCCCCTTAGCTAGTGAATGTGCATGCGCATGTGTGCAAGTCATCACCGAAATGACAGATATGATAAATGGGTAGTGATGTACTCGCTGTAGAGGCACTTCAAAAAGTGGAAATATATATATATATATATATATATATATATATATATGTATATATATATATATATATATATATATATATATATATTATATGTGTGTGTGTATGTGTGTGTGTGTGTGTGTGTGTGTGTCTGCTTCTGGTACAATTGTGTTGGCATTGCAAATGCTTTTATTTAGGCAGAGTCTGAGGCAGGAAGACATCCGCCTCTGTATTTGTGCAATGCCATCACCTTAAATACATACAGCCACTTGTACCCTGCGTCTTCCCACATGGCTTTTCTCGCTTCTCTCAGGAAAACGAATGATCAAAAAGTGGCTTGCCACGTGATGGAGTAGCGTGTCTTCACGTTGCTGTGGCGATGTGCGATGCATGCGAAGGTGATGTTTATGAATATGCATTAAGAACTGAACATGCCCATACTTTTCCACAGAACCAGGATTCGTTTCCTTTCACTGACTTTGCTGCTGTACGGACCACAGCTGTGTGCTTGTGTTCTCTTGTGAATAGACCTGTAACTGTTTCCTTAATGTTAGCCTCTTTTTTTGATACCATACAGTCGCATAGTTCAATGTTTGCGAGGTGCAAAGCAGAGGAAACGCAGCCTTGCATAATGCAGTCCGTAAGGAGCACGTTTGATTATTGGTGGATGATAATGTTTAATTCCTCTCTTTTGGAGCAGTCGGGGGTTTGGCTGGATGTTACCCTGAGCATCGCTCACAGATGCGTTGTGATATCCAGCATTCTCAGCACTGATTTGCATGATCCAGTCGGCTGTGTACTGAGGGGGTGGATGGGCTTCGCTTGTTCGCTCTTTTCATTTAATGGACCATGGCGCTCACATTTGTCGACTTGTGAATTTTGTGCTTCCTTTAAAGAAAGAAAGAAACAGCAGTGGTGCTTCAAAATGTCAAAATCAAGCAGATACTTTTAAAGACATATACTTGTTTCTGCACGACTGCTAATTTATTTAAGGACATTTTTAATCTGAAAGAACCTAAAAATTTCACCTTGTTTTTTCACACACACACACACACACACACACACACACACACACACACACACACATATATATATAGAGGCTGTGATGCAAACAAAGGTATTTACCAGCATGATGGGCTCTGCCTGGCAAGGTGCCATTCTCAGTCTCCCCATCCAGTGACGCTTCTTCCCTGTTACACTCCCACCCAGTGACAAAGGCGTCTTCTTCAGCATAAGAGGAAAAAAGGAAAAAAGCTGTATTCCTCTGAAAGAAGCTGACTTTACATCTTTTTTCACAAAGTGTTTAAACCGTGCTCTTTCAAACACTACATGACACCTGTGTGATACAGTCACAGAGCTGTGATGTTTGGGTGAATAATATTCATATTCATATATATTTTCATATATATTCATGCGTCTTACTTTTGAATATGAAACTAATAAGCTGGCCTTCAATAGGCCGCTGTCAAATGATGATGAGTGTGCACATGGAATAGTGCAGCATGTAATACAGAATATATATGTTATATATATATGTTAGAACCAGAAGAGTACAAAGAGAAATCTTGGAAATGTAGGACAGAAAATGTAAAATTACAATATGCCGTGTTTTGGTAGTGCCCGCGCGTTCTTTTTTGTGGTTTCTAGTGGCTGTGTATATGTGGGTGTGTGTGTGTGCATCATGAAAGGGTACAAGAGCTGGCACTGTTGCAACAGGATGTCCAGCAGTGGACTCTGCCAGAGAAGTTGGCACAGAGCAGAACTGACGCTCTAGAGTAGGCCATAGTGAGGCTGGATTTTACTACTCTGTTTACCTTTACTGTTTTACCCCACAAGCACACAAATTCCATTGATTACATTGTAGCAGTGGCTTGCTATCAGATATGCGACCGCATCTGATGTCAGATTGCC
The DNA here is from genome assembly GCA_019802435.1 of Corydoras maculifer. NCBI lineage: Eukaryota > Metazoa > Chordata > Actinopteri > Siluriformes > Callichthyidae > Corydoras > Corydoras maculifer. The sequence continues at coordinate 2,268,377 of JAFMOD010000250.1, forward strand.
ATTTTTACACGCACGCCCACTCATGCTTTTCTTTCCTACTTTATCGGCCTCCTCCTGCTGCTTGGGTTTCGGTGGATAGGGTATGCAACACCGAGTCGCTGAGGTCACCTTGACTAGTTCTGCCACTCACTTTGAGCCTCTGCCATCGATGTAATCAATTCATCTGGGCTCTAATGGTTACAAATGGCACAAGTAGGGTCTCTGCTGACACCTTCAAGGCTGAGTTTTTTTTTTTTTTTTCTCCATTTCTTCTCTCGTGGCTCTCTCCGGATTACACATTGGTGCTCCATGGGGATACAGGCAGGATGCTGGTTAGCTGCTTATGTTTCACCTGTCATATAATCCTGAATAAGCGGGCAGCTGCGTAGATGCACTCTGTCAATGAATACCCGTAGTAAAGACCATGACGTAGTGCTTCTTTCTTATGTACCCGTTTATAACTGTGTGTGCCAGGAGCCTTTCTTGTGTGAACTGGCCGCTTGGTTGCTATGCTTATGTTGGTGTTGGATGCTTGCCTACTTTTACTAGATGGCAATGTGTGCATGTGTGATGTCCACAGTGCCGCGAAGCCGTGAAAACTTCAGAGACTGGCTCATTAGTACAGTTATTAATAGTATGTGCATTAGAATGTGCATGAGTATAGCTTTAGTTTATTAAGCCATAGAAAAATATCTGCTTAACACTGGTTATGAGTCAGGCCTGTTTTATTTAAGTGTATTAAAACTCTTAAGCATGTGACCTGCTAAACTCGTTCCAGAAATCAAATATTTGTATTAAAACACTGGTGAACATTTAAGTAGAACAGTTAGTTCTTGTGAACAGCCCTATATACAATCCAGTATATATTCATTCATTCATTCATTATCTTTTGCTTTATCCTCTATTAGGGTCGCAGTGGGGTTCCTCATGCCCATCCAGGGGAGAACGTCTCGGGCGCTGGGCAGATACACCCAGGACAGGGCGCTAATCCATCGCTGGGCACACACTTACTCACACACTCACTCACACAGACACACTCTATATGGGGCAATTTGGAGAACTCAATTGACTTCATCCATGTTTTTGGACTGTGGGAGGAAACCGGAGAACCCGGAGGAAACCCAAGCAAACATGGGGTGAACATGGAAACTCCACCCAGATTGGGATTCGAACCGGGAATCCCTAGTGCTGAGAGGCAAACGTGCTAACCACTAAAGCACCGACAATCCAGTATACACAATTGTATTAATTCCACTTTAAATATAGATTTATGTTATAGTTTCACAATTAAAGATTGTAGTCCGTATGTGTTTCTACATACTTTGTTATTCCCCTTTAAACCTCCACGCATCAACCACAGACAAGTATTGTTTAGGCGGTGGACAATTTTTAGCCCTACACTGACACTGGTGGTGGGTTAGTCATATGATTGAATCAGACATAGCAGTGCAGGCTTTAAAAACTGTGTTCGCTTACTATGCGCTAAATTACAAACATCTTTCTTAGTACTCCAGCTTGTCGAGAAAAAAAAAGAAAAAAAAAAAAGGCAGTACTATTTTGTTGCTGGACATGGTTGGTACATTATTTACAGTCCAGCAATGTCACTGATGTGTCTACAAATTTCAGCTGCACATTTGCATCTGATCAAGTCGTTCCACCGTAGTATACACTGTAACATAACACTGTATCGTCAATGCAGTGCTAAGAATTACACCACTCCAATAGTACATGATCTTTTCTAGTTCTGTGGTTGTCCCAACCATTGACGTGGACTTTATCGATTTATCAAATGATCATTTATTTTTTTGATTTCTCTATTAATCTAACAACTATTACTTTAATGTGTTGGAATTCAAATCATTTCTCTGAAATAATAAAATAAATTGCAATATTTTCTTTAATTGTCTTTACTTAAAACACAGTATGTGCTACTAACAGCACTATTCTGAAACAAAAACAAGTTAAGACATTGAGGTGTTTGAGGGAAGTGCTCCAACACTTTTTGGCGCTGCCACCTGCACTGTGGCCATATTTTTGCGACGCATCTCCAGAAGTTATGCAAATGGACATATTTTTGTAATCGATTGCCTCGACGTCAACGCATTGCCCCAGCCCTATAACAGTCATAAAGTCATATCATTCAAACAGATGGACAACAGTCTGTAACTGTAAAACTACAAAGTGCAACTGATAAAGTGTGTGTATGTGTGTGTGTTTATGTGTCAGATCTAAGTGGTAGCTGGCTTTGTGTGCTCCAGATTTAGCCAGGCTTGCTGAGTGTGTTGTTTAAAGTGGTGGTGTAATCCTGTAGCACACTGGCCGAGACCGCAAGGGTCATCCCCCCTCGTGAAGCACAGGAAAGCCAGTCACATCTCTTATCCACGTGCCAATAAGTTAATGGCTTTATTTTTAGACTGTAGTAGACTAAAACAAACCTGTACCATGAAAATCATTTTAAAAGCTATTAATATAATTATGGCAACACAATCTACATTTTTTATTAACTATTATGCTAAATTCAAAATTAATTTTATTATTATTATTATTATTATTATTATTATTATTATTATTATTATTATCATTTATAACTATTGATACATGATACATCTATAAAAATGATCCCTTATATTTAAATATTCACAATGCTGATGATCATGTTATCAGCACGTCATCATACCTTACATTAAATTAAGGAGCTTATCTGTAAATTAAAAAAATTGTAACGTCTAGGATGGATCAAGTAGATTATAAGAAGTAATGTCATTGTACTTCATGTTAAATCTGAGCGAGCTTGACATTGTACATCCTGTAATGCTCGTCACATTGATTCTGCCACAAGCTGCATGTTGTTCAACCTTAACTAAAAGTTAACAAGGTCTGTCTGTACAGTGTGTATGCACTGGGACTATTTATTGCTTAGATTAGCAATTACTGATTCCCACCCTTTATGAAAAGAGCGAGTGCTTATAGACACTTCATGAGTCAGGTGCGGCCTTACAGAACAAGAGCAGCTATATATGTACACTCTTCTTGACTCTCATTCAATAATCGTTATTATGTAGGTTCAGATTGATAATTTCCCAGAGGAGCAAACACTTATGTGCTACTATTTACATTTTAAAGCGGGTTTGGTTTTATCAGCATTATACATTACTACAGTTGATTTATTATTAAATGTATAAATCTTACTTTATTTTCCATTTATATCTAAATACTCTAACATGATACATAGCAGTATTATATCAATTTGTGAAGGCAGGGTCATTTTTGAATCAAGCGATGCCTATATTTAAGTGATTTAATAAAACTCAGCAGATATATCAACTCTGTTCTTAAATTCCACCCTCAGTATAATGATATATTTTTTAATTGCTTTAAAATGAGATACATGAAGCTTGAAAGAACACACACACACACACACACACACACACACACATACACACACACACATACACACACACACACATACACACATACACACACATACACACACGTGATTACTGTTTTCCTACTAACAAAACACAGTTAACAGGAAAATAGCAACACACATTTAGACACACAGAGAAATGCCTGTGTGCATACATAGACACACACACACACACACACACACACACAAACACACGCACACTCATGCATACAAGCATATGCGCGCAAAAGCGCATGAGCACCGACACACACACACACACACACACACACACACACACACACACACACACACACCCTCATTTAGCTGTATACACATGAAGCTCCTACTTCCTGACTGAATCTTACTGATAATTTGCTCAGGCTCATTTGAATTTTAAGCACTTCTTTAATCTTCAAGGCCTAAATTGCTTTATGAATATGCATGGTATGGGCAGACTTTAGTTCATTACCTAGTTGTAAATTCTAATGACCATTAGATCCTCTCAGTAATTGCCAATTGTTTTGCATTTTTGATTGGCCTATTACCATGTGCATTCCGAACACATCAGCACAGGCTGTCAGACTTTCTGTAGGGAGATGGCTAGTAATGAGAGAAGAATGGCTAGAGATCTGTGTGTGTGTGTGTGTGTGTGTGTGCGTGTTACACAGAAGAGAAAGTTTTATGGTGAAAATGGCTCATATGACATTTTCTGGTTTTATGGGGGAGACGTTCATAAAAAAAAAGGCAGTTATTAGCTTGTAAAAGTTACCAGGTGATTGACTTGCTTTAAGCTAAATGCAACAAAACTAAAACTAAAAATAATTATAAGAAATATAAATATAATAAATATAAATATTCATTTATTCATTATCTCCCGCTTATCCTCTATTAGGGTTGCGGTGGGGTTCCCCATGCCCATCCAGGGGAGAACGTCTCGGGCGCTGGGCAGATAGACCCAGGACAGGGCGCCAATCCATCGCTGGGCACACACTCACTCACACAGACACACTCTAAACGGGGCAATTTTGAGAATTCAATTAACTTGATCCATGTTTTTGGACTGTGGGAGGAAACCGGAGAACCCGGAGGAAACCCACGCTGACACGGGGAGAACATGGGAACTCCACCCAGATGGGAATTCGAACCGGGAATCCCTAGCGCTGAGAGGCGAACGTGCTAACCACTAAGCCACCGTGCTATATAGCCACTAAGCCACCGTGCTATATAGCACGTTCGCCTCTCAGCGCTAGGGATTCCCGGTTCGAATCCCCATCTGGGTGGATATATATATATATATATATATATATATATAAATCTATCTATCTATCTATCTATCTATCTATCTATCTATCTATCTATCTATCTATCTATCTATCTATCTCTTTATGTATGTGTTAGTGTGTGTGTATATATATATATATATAAACCATTTCTATATGGTGTACGTCACTGCTGATCAGCTTTCATAAACATACACACCCACAATGCAAGCAATCTCCTAATGAGCCATTCTTATTAAACCTATAACCTTTAAAAAACACACACACACACACACACACACACACACACACACACACACACACACACATACCTCTACACTTACACAATTCTCTCTCTAGTGGTTCTGTGAGCGGTGGTGGTGGTGGTGGGGAGCGGGGGGTGTTTTGGGGGCATGTGTATGAAGCTGAGCAGACAGCCAAATCTTTGTCCCCCACTTCCCCCTGTGTGGAAGCAGATGTTGACCAGCCTACAGACACATACACACATGCACACACAAAGACCCTCGTGATTCCTGCAGATACATTTGTAAAATGTTTATTGAGAGATCCAGCACTGAGTGACAAGGCATGTTTTTTAAGAATCATGTTTGTTGAAACATGTATTTTATAGTGGTCCTAGAACTGCAATTGCTTTATTAATCATATATGGACACACACACACACACACACACACACACACACACACACACACACACATACCTCCACATGCCTTTGCTTTGTATCTGTCTGTACCGTGCCCCACAGAAAATGACTTCCATATGTAATAGAAACAAAAAAAATAAGAACGCGCCAAAACAAAGAGTTGTCAGTCAAATAAATACATACATTGCCTCTTATTAGCTCAAACAATTAAATAAATGGAAGCAAATGTACACAAAAACGACTGCAAAAACTTTTCCAGTTATTTCCTTAATTCTAATTATTCATGTTGTCAACAAGTCCTGAAACGGTAATGATCAGAAACCAACTTTTAAAATCAGGGGAAAGGTTGTGAATGGGACAGGAAAGTGGAGCGCATTTCTTTAATGGACACGTTAGTGAAGATTCAGAAGAAAGGAGTGAGAGGAGGTAGAAGGAAGGGGGAGACTAGGCCTAGGGGGACTCAGCAGGCACTGTTTCCTAAGGACTCTTTTAGCCCTACCCTGGCTATGAGCACGCTTCAAAGTTGTTAATATTCAGCTGGGAAACCGTATCCAGAACACAAATAAATTATTAAGTGCATGAACTTTTTAGGCAGTAAGCTGAACTGATGGGGCACATCTGTGTGATCCAGAATCCAAAGGCTTTTCTTATTTGTGTAGGCCTGTGTGGTTCGTTGTGGTGTGACGTTTTATTTTTGTGTGTGTGTGTGAAGTAAGTGCGTGAGTGCGTGTGCGCGCTTCGCTCATGCCGCACGAGGGGATCTGCCTTCTCCGACTTCCCAGGCTCTGGTCTCCGGCCAAGGGCATGCATAATTGATTCCACACGCGCTATCATTTTCTTGATGTAATTGCCTTACTAAGATATGATGAAATCTAATGGATAATTTAGTGTTCCAAAATGGGTAAAGAAACAGTGAAATGACACTGGAGCTTTAGTGGACTCAGAAACCGAATCAGCAGCGGTCTGTCCAGACTCTGGCTGATCTTTCTATTAGCGGCTGATTAGCTCGCTCTGCTCCGTGATTAGCTGACAAGAATTATTCCATCTTGTTCAATTCTTGTCTGTTCCTTCTGCCTTCGGACCGTTCTTCTGCTCTGTTTATCTCTCATTAGTGTCCTCGGGTCCATCTTATCCCGTCAATCAGTCTCCTACTTTTCTTTTGTGTTTTGCTCGATCACTGTCAAGAGCTGATCTCTCCTTGTTGATAGATGCAGCAGATGGGTTTAGCAGAATTCAGGGGATGAGGAGCTTTGCAGCTCCTGGGTAACACGCTTACAACATGTTTTGTGAGTTGCGTAGCCTGCGTTGAGCCCTGGACTCTATGGAGCATCAACAGAGCTGTGTACTGTATATGTGTGTGTTCGTGAGACGGGCTTAGATTCTGGCAAAGGACCTAGAAGCTTTGTTTCATGCAGGGGGCTGTGAACCGTGTCTGTTTTGAGCTCGGAACAGGAACCTATCCCCATAGGACTCTTCTGCCGCTAGCCTGTTCCCTGAGCTCAGAGGATACACATGCACACAAACACACACGGGGCAAACTTTGCCTTCTTAGCTTGGAGAACGTATACTACCAGTCTGAAGGACATGTTGGGTTGTTTTAGGTACAAGAGGTGATTTATATTTTTCAGCCCTAATCCGTGTTCTGTATCAGCTAGCAGCAAAAACAATAGACTTGGTGTCATGTCAGTCTTCTATTGTTGATTGTGGCAACAATCCTCATCCGCTCATCTCCTGCGGTGTGCAGGGTCCTTCAATGAAACCCCAGTTTAACTTTTGTTTATTGGAATTCTGCTATTAAAAATATTTCCTGACCCACAGTTGGTTGTTAGATAAAAGGTAGGCAAGGAAAACCCTAAGTTTCCAAATCATTAAAGTAGCAGCTGCAATCAACTCTCCACTTTTTCTTCCTTTTTTTCTGTATTGCATGACATTCTCTGAAAAGCCTCAGCAGCCACATGTCTCAACACGCCAAGGGACGATGCTAACCGTTCTTTAACTTGCTCTCTTTCTGTTCTCTTAGTGTCTTGCCCTATTAACATAAGTTAGTTTTGGTTTGCTTGGGTTGCTTGCTTTGGACATGTTTCTCATTTGAAAGCGACAGAGAGACAGAGAAGGAGCCAGACCTCAGAGGAGGGATGGTCAAGCACATCTGTGTCTGAAGGCCCATTGGAATGAAGATGCTCGAGCAGAGGGGGCAGCCACACAATGGTAAAATTGTCCAGTGGCCCCATTAGTCTGCTCCAACTCTGTGTGGTCAGACTGACTGAGCCAGACAGAATGATAGATGCCTTTGTCAGGGTCCCAGGGTGTGCCCTAAACCTGGGGCACTTTGTTTATCATGAATAGAAAGGGAACGGAACAAGAATAATCTGTGTCTAGCTTTTTTTGGATAGAAAATCAAGCAGTAAGAAAGACGGCGAGCGAGGGAGAAAGAGAGTTGGATAAAGTGGGAGGGAAGTGTGTCATTGATGAGGAGTAGGTCCCTACGGTGGTTGTCCATTAACAGATCAACTTGGCTGAAGTCCAGATTTTCGATGAGACATTGTCATAGGCTGTTCTCTATCTAGCCTTTGCAATCTCTCACATTCTCTACACTTTCCTCATTCTCTGTCAGACTTAGCCACTTTTTGCTTTTCTTGTTACACTTTTCCATTCTCTCCCTTTATCCTGCCCTTACTCCATCTCACACTCTCCACCACCAAACCTGCTGATGATACATCAACAGTTCCTTTTTGGCCGAAGGCTAGAAACGACACTGTACTTTTCACTGCTAGCACCTCCCTATGCCAGAACCAGTTTATACCGGTTATCTGGCCTTGTAGCCAGGGCTCCCTCATCTTACCTTGGAAAAGAAAAAAACAAAAGGAGGACATATTGAAGAGAAGGAAAGTGTAGCTTTGATAGCGGCTATAACCTGTGAATCCCCAACTGAAGACGAGCGGCAAGGAAAGGAAGGTGACTTATCAACAGGAGTAAATTACTCAATGAAAATTACATTTCACCAGAGCCTAAGGTGCCTGGTTTTACCAGAAGTCATTTAAAATCGCCAGGTGGAAGTTTAACCCTAAAGAAGACTATTGGGTAGACTATTGGGTATGTCTACTGAGGTGGAAAAAGTCACATATTGTGTGTGTGTGCCCTAGCAAGGCATTTCCTTTATGCTGCCTGTCACTGCCGGCTGTGCTCCAGCCTCTCTGCCTGCTCTTGCTAAGCAGTGTTGGACCCCTGGACCCCTGATGTATGACCCACTTACTCCCGTCAGTGGCTGATGCCATCGATTTCTCCTCTTCCTCTGAGGGATGGCCAGCGAACCTTAGGCCAACACTGAGTGGAGCGCAGTTATTCATCACCCCACTCACCACTCCCCTCAATCTTGAAGCCAGCTTCATGACTCAATCATCTCTTTCCAGGCCTGTCCCTTGCTTTATTTGGGATGGAAGCTGCTCAAAGGAATCCAGGGCCAGTTTGCAAAAGGTTTTTGTTATTGATCGAGCATGCCAGATTCTTTAGCATAGATCACTTATCCTGTTTTTCTTTTTCTCGCTTCACATTGTGGTTGTTGATTAACCAGTCCAGACGCTGACTCTCTTAGCGGCCAGCGAGGTCCTGGCATGACAGCCGTTCTGTTGGCTGAATTGAATCTGCTATAGTTGTCTTAGTAGATTGGGATAAAGCAGGGTCCTGTCATGAGTTACGTAAGGCCATAAACCCACTCCCGCTTATCAAAGGCACGCCCCTCAAAACTACCTGCTGTTGCTGCTGTATCAAAGGTTAATGGTACAGTGAGGGTAAAGGGCAGTAATGGCCTGAATGATGGTAAAACAGCAATAGCCCTATCTGCCCTCATTTATTTTAGTAATATTTTAGTTTTGTAATGAATGCTTTAGGAATTCCCATCCTTTGATATAAGTGCTCAATTGCATTAAATACAATAATACAATAATACAACAATACAAATATGCAATATTTGTGATCTTAATCCTGCTTGGATTTCTCATGAAGGACTACTGCAGATTTCATAGATTCATTTCCAAGGCCTTGGACGATGCATTTATGCCGTTAGAGGATGATGACATATTTTAACTAATGCATTGCTTCGGATCAATTTAATAACTATAATTAGTTTTAGTGTGGCATGTGCCTCATTTAACAAAATGTGTGTCCAAGCTAATTAATTAATGTGAATGTTAAAAGATAGGCTTAAGGAAAGCAGTCCAGAACATTCATGCAGGGCAATTCTTTAGGTAATTTGGCTAATTTTTGGGAACCGGTTAAATTTAACTGCAGCATTCTCTGGTGGCCTGGAGTGGCTGACCGACATATTAATGTCTCCCTATTCCCATTGTCTGAAAAAGGGCCAGCAAAACAGCAAAACGACGGCTTTAAAGTTGTGTGAAAGTTACTGCCTTTTCTAAATGCACAGTTGCATTAATTTCCCCGATTTTTCCCTTACTGTTGGACCCACGTGGTCCCATGTGAAGCAGCTGCATTTATTATATGGTAGCTCCGCTGACTGCAACAGCTTATAGCGATGCCAGGAGTTCCAGTGAAGTGAAAATCTCTGGAGCATCCAGGTGTTCACAACATTGAGCTGACCTCAGGTTATTTGAAGGTGCACCTGAATAAGTGTTATGGCCTCTAAAAACAGAGATGGATAAGCTCTGCTTCCAGTTCCCTTGCCATAGTCTTTTGCACCGCTCCATTCCCTGAGCTCACGGGAGCAACAGAGGGCACCGGAGCAGTAGGAGGGAGTAATCATCATCCACCGCTCCTTTGTGTACTGGGTATGCTGATACTAATGCCAGGAGGGAGGCAAGGCTAATGGGGTCAGCACTGGCAGAGGGTGATGTATGGATTATGTTTACTGTGGCATATTTTTTTCCTGTGTGGGGCCATGAGATTGGGTCAGATGATAAATGTTCATGCCCTCCAGTTTCAGTCAGCCACCTGTGGTCGCACTTTGGCCCGTGTGTCACAACCAAACCCGTCCCTTCGCTTTCCAGTGCAGGGGCATTTACAGGGTTATAATCAGTCTAAATTAAAAATAAAATGCTATGCCCTTCTTTGCTCATGCGTTTCTAACCTTTGGTGTTATTTACTTCTAGTGGCTGGTAAGGTTATGTAGTTGTGTTAGTCCTGGACATGGACGATTTGGATACTCAACACATTACATGCTTAATGTACTGAATACCACATAATACCACTGTATATTTCCAGTGGAGCTCCTCCGTGTTCTTCAAGTGAAATAAACCTGTGAGATGCTGGATGATTTTGAATGTTTATTGCCTTTACTTTCTTCCATGTTCTACTCCTTTCCTCTCTTCCTTCCATATTTTGGAATTTGGTAGGAGAACTAAAGTACTTGTCTAGCTTAGAGACCGGAGGACATATACTGTTTACTTTAGTCTGCACAGGGTCTTGCGCAAGTGCCTTTTATTAGCAGCTTGCCAGTATGTGGTACTATCAACAGTAAATGCAATATTCTAATTAACAGGTCACACTATGTGGTGCAGAAAATCGAATTAAATAGAAACAACTTTCTCATTACATGTGGAGTTGAGCAGCGGTCTTGGTCATGACAACAACAAACATATTCTCAGGCCGTGATGTGTGTATTAGTATATGGATATGGCTCTGTGCAGCCATGCTTTTCTGTTATATCATATAGAGAACACTACACCGGGTGTTCTCTATAACCCCGGTGGATTCAACACTGTAGCCAGAGTATGGAATGTTAGAAATATTTTTTTATGCGTATTGAGTTTTACTACCATTTCACAATTGCATTGTAAAACTCGGGGCAAGTGACTTAGTGAGGCTGCTGGCGGTATTTAGAGCTCGGGGTTTAAATCAGAAAAGGTTGCAGGTGACAGTTTTTTGTTGAATGTGAGCTTGATGCTGCTCTAAAGTTCTTCTGCCCTCCCATAGTTTCATTCAGCAAGGTCTAATCAATAGGAACAGTGGCTAACTTTGTCCTGCTGTTGCTGCTGAGACATTTTTGACATCTTGTCATACTACTGTAAACTTACCCCCTCCTCTCTCTCTCTCTCTTTCAATTTTTCTCACTCTCTTTCTCTCTGCATGCTCTAGTCGGGCCGTTCTTTGTTCACTGTTTTATGGTTCTGGCTTTCCCGGTGCACACACACACACACACACACACACACACGTACATACACACACACACACACACACACACACGTACATACACACACACACACACACACACGCAGACACACAGCGTCCTGTGTAGGAGTATTTTACCCTTTTTTCTTTCTCACCCTGTGTATCTTTCTCTCCAGCTTTTTGAAACATTCCATTTTTATAACTGAGCGCTGTTAAACACATTACTCTGATGCCATAAGCCACACCGCTGTGTTCTCCGGCACTGAGAGAGTAAACTGTGACCCTCTACGACTTTTATAGCCTTTTAACAAAAAGTTGTTAATGCTTTTGGTAAGTTACCGGTTTGCCTCGTGTGTGAGACAGTTTGCATGAAGGGGATTATGAGGATTTCCTTTGTATTGCCTGTCGATTTGTGACCTCAGCACTGGAAACCTGTGTCAGTAGCCCTAGTGTCATTGGCTCCTCAACTATTTTTACAGCAACAGAGGTGTTCTTGCAGTTACACTGCACAACTACACATAACTGCTCAACTCTGGAGTTTTCATGGCATGCTGGAGATCTACAGATGGCTGGACCTGATAGGCTAAAGTTTTTTTTTCCCCTCGTCTCCGGACTGGCGCTGCATGGCTTCTGTGTTCTTCAGTGCCCTTCTCTCCCTGGCGCTCTGTGACTGCCAGGCTGTTTGTTTGTGTTCTGTAAGGCTGAAAGGGGTGGCACCAGTGATACTGGGCTCTTTCATGTCCTTAAAGGCCAACTGGTCACTGAGGCCCAGTTCTATGCCAAAGAGATTTCTAAAAGACTGTCTGAAACTGATACCAACCGTCGATCTTCTGAGAGATCTCAGTACACACGCATACACACACATACACACACATACACACACATACACACACACACACACACACACACACTCACACAACCCAAAGTTTCACATGCATCCTTTTTATACTCGTACCCTAGTAGGCGATTGATGCTATGCTTTTTCTGTAATTTTAACCCTTAAAGCCCATTGTAATTTATGTATTCAATAAGTTATTTATTTAATAAGTAAGTAATTTATTTATTTCATAAGTTAGACAAAATATAGTGATCTGGTAATTGTTGCTAAAATAAACTTTCTTTCTCAAAGTGGCTCCTTAACATTTACTGGCGTCCAGTACTGTAAACATTTTTGACCGAGATCTCATACAGATGACTATGGACTCACTTTGTAAAGTCCCCTCCAGTATATCCTAATTTAAAGGGGCAATTAAAATCAATGAAAAACGAGTTCTTATGCACCCTGGCCCACTCTCTCACAATCCGAGCCTAATAAATCTTGTCATCCTGAAAGAAACAAAATCCATTCAAGTAGTTCAGCTGACGTTTTATTGCTGAGCCCAGACCCAACCTACTAAAGTGACCCCTGATCATAACCCTCAAAAGTCCAATGGAGGAGGGTTGCAGGCAGTATATTAGCCAAACAAACATTTGGTTTACAATCATTAACTATTTTGCACCATTTTGGGTCTTTGTCCTGCATATGGGCTCCGTATTCAAAGTCTCTGTGATATTGAGTGTGTAATTAAGGGATTAAATGCTTCAGATATCTGCACTCATGACATTTTCATTTTTTATTTCATTATTTCTTTTGTTTATTTTAGTGCTAACTACCCTTTTAAACATTTTTGTGGTTTATCCAGGTGTAAGGTCCCACTGGGTCTATTGTATTTGTGTGGCGATGAAACACACACATAAGCACACAGCTGCACAGGATGCTGTTTAGTAGTTACACATGGTTGATTCAGGATGACCACTGGGGTTTCACTTGCTAAGAGCTTCTTCTCAGCGCGTTGCCTGTCTCTTTTGTGTTTCTTTTGCAGTGTTTTATTTTAAGGCTATATGTAACATAAAAATACCCCTGTTGCCTGACACGGCTACACCATCCTACTTGACCAGTCAACTTAGAGTGAGCTGTGTTACCACTAGAGAACGTAATTCTCCTGTGACCTCATGTGCCCCGCAGTCTAGCTAATACTTCTCTCATGCCTTTCATCCCAACTTCGAAAACATGTTTATCTTTTACACAGTGATGGGCAAACGGTTAAGCCTTTGACATCAAGTTCAACTGGCCCCGCTGCAGGTGATGGAAACAGGTGGGGGCGGGCCAAAAAATAAAGGAAGTAAAGGAAATGTAGTGTGCATAGCATTTAGAAAGCTGCTTCGGGCCGGGCTCGATACTTGTTTTGATCAATAGGCTGTGGGCCATGTCCCCTCTGCCCTTCAGACAGAACTAACCTCATCCATCTTTCTATCTTGCACATAAACACAGGTGCAAACAGTGGTACCTACTGAGAGCCCAGAGGAACAGGTGCCATCATACAGCTGTCCAGTAGGAGCCCAGTCACAAATATGGATTGTCAGGGTCGGCACAGTTCATGATTGATTTCTTACACTCTCCCAGTGCAAGTGTGAATGTGTGGGAAGTGGCTAAACTTCCCAGCCACTGAATGGCTGTATCTTTGCCCATACACTCTTCTGTATTTCTAATTTGAGTGGCAATCCTAGATTCTCACACTCAGCAATGCACTCGTGTCATTATTTATGCTCTTCATTGCATAACTGCTCATAACACCCCTCAATGCTGTTCACTCTCCTCTCCAATGAAATTCATTGTGTAATAGACCTAACAGCCTTTACCAAATTATCTCTGATGTATACATGCCACAAGGCCAATAAAGCACGACAAATTTATAGCAGCCCGAGTAGCCTGCGCCTTCTAATGCAAATAAATCCGGCCAGGCCTCTTCTCATTAGCATCCGCATAGTGCATGCTAAATCCTGCTTCTATCATGTTCTCCACCCCCCAGTGACCACTATCTGCCAAGATTGGAAGGCAGGCTGCCAGTATTGCGCCTGTGATTCCTCTACTGTCATGTGTCAGCGGCAAGAGTGTGTCTGGTGAGACCAAGGCCAGCAACATGGGTTTAGAAGAGGGAGGTTAATTTGCTTAACCCGGTGCCCTGCTCACTGTACACTTCACAGCCCGGCCACAAACACACACGTTTGCTTTGCTTTATGGACCGGACGCTGGATCTGGCTAGTGTTACTTAGTTGTGAGATGAAGGACGTTTTGGAGGAAGAGGTGGCTGCATGAAGATTAAGAATGACCACAGGTCAGGTTGCTTAAATCAGGCAAAAAAAAAATTAAAATAATAATGCTGACGGTTTGAAAAGAAGAGTGTTAAATTTTGTTTTTTGCTTCTTTCTGAATGTATTTTTCCGTTTGACAGTGACCACTGTGTTCACAGTTCTGAGATTATATGTAATCTATACTAGCCATGTGGCATTCTTCTCTCTATACTTGTACCTGCATGTGTCTGTGTGTGCGCGCACGTCCATGTGTGTTTGTGTGTGTGTGTGTGTGTGTTTCTCCATCTGAGTCAGTGTATCTGTCTGTGTAAATGTATCTGTGCGTGTGTCCATGCGTCTGTCAGTGTGTGTGTGTGCATTAGTCAGTACGTCTTTGTATGGATCCATGTGTGATCAGTATCAGATTGTCCCCATATATCAGTGTGTGTGTGTGTGTGTGTGTGTGTGTGTTTGTGTGTGTTTGTCCATCTGTATCAGTATGCCTGTGTGCGTGAATGTATCATTGCGTGTGAACCTGTCAGTGTGTGTGCATTAGTTGGTACATCTGTACGCCTTCATGTGTGATATATCAATGCATGTATCGTGTGTGTGTGTGCGCGTGTGTGTGTTCATCCATCTGTATTTTCAATATGTTTGTGTGTGTAAATGTATCTGTGCGTGTGTCCATGCGTTTGTCAGTGTGTGTGCATTATTTGGTATGTGTGTGCAGTAGTCACACGTGTGATCGGTACCTTCCAATTGTCCATATACTGTATATCAAAGTGTGTGTGTGTGTGTGTGTGTGTGTGTGTGTGTGTGTGTGTGAATGTATCAGTGCGGGTGTCCATGTGTCTGTCAATGTGTGTGCATTAGTCAGTACATCTTTACACAGCCATGTGTGATCAGTATCAGATCGTCAATATATATCAGTACATGTGTGTGTGTCTGACATCAGTCTGTCTGTCAGTGTGTGTGTGTGTGTGTGTGTGTGAATGTATCAGTGCGGGTGTCCATGCATCTGTCAGTGTTCGTACTTTTGTACTCTTTGTATGCATTCATGTGTGATCGGTATCAGATCATTCAGGTATATCACTATATATATATTTATATATTTATATATATATATATATATTTATATATTTGTGTGTGTGTGTGTGTGTGTGTGTATACACTGGCCTGAATGTCTATTTGTCTCATTTATAATGCTGAGTCTTTAAGCTTTTTTTTGTTAAAGCTGGGATGGTCTATCTCTTTCATTCGAAACTGGTATCACTCTCTTTTCCCTTCTATCTGAAACCATGTTGGTAGCGAGGTTTTCCTGTCAGACATGTCCACTCCAGACATGCTCTTAACACCTGAGCAGCGGAGAGCAGAAAACGGGTAGTGAAAATCAAAACAGAGAATCAAACATCCACTCAACTGTAACCTCTTCTGTTGTTTCCTTAGGTTTTTCACAGCATGGGTGTTTATTTTTCTGTCACTGGGTGTTTCCTTATCTCTATAAATACCTGCCTTTTTGTGTGTGTGTGTGTGTGTGTGTGTGTGTGTGTGTGGGTGGGTGTGTGTGTGTGAGAGCCTGACAGAGAGTGAAACGGAGAGTACGTGTGTGTGTGTGTGTGTGTGTGTGTGTGTTCGCATTCGTGTCTGCAGGGCCTTTGGCTTTGAAACACACGGCAGTTTCTGTGCTTGTCTCTTTTGCTTGGGGCACAGCCCTCGATCGTCCAGGCCCTGTCTCAGATTCCCACGCTGGGCGTGTTGGGACCTTGTGTAATGACACCATACTGCAAAAGCTGTTCAACCTGTCTCCCCATTCTCCCCTCCCTCCTGTACCCCCTCTGACCCCAACCACCCTTCCCCCATAACCCCCTTCTGCTTTTCACTGACCCTCCCTCACTCCCATAACCCCTTTCTGCTTCGTCTTGACCCTCCTGCACTCCCTCCCATAACCCTGTCTGCCTCTCCTGGCTTTAAGCCTGTCTGTACCCGGCCAGAAAGCTGCCTAGTGTCCTGATTCTCAAAAGTTCTTTTGATGTGCACCGAGTCGCTTGGGAAAGGATGCGTTTAATACAACTTGTATATCATCCCTTTCTCGATATTCTCCTCACTACTTTCCCTTGCCCCCTTTCCTGTCTCGCACTTCAATTTTCACCCCCCCTTCTCGTCCCCGAGACCCCCAGACAAAAGCGTGCAGGGCTATTGTTGCATGGATCTGAAAGAAAGGAAAAGGGGGTCAGTGGCGGTATTAGCGCTGGCTAATCAGACCGAGGGGGCAGACGGGCAGCTCGGGTCTTGGGAGAGGAGCTGAGATCGTCCACTCCCCTGTTTCCCAGGAACCCACCATTCGTCTACGATTACACAAAATGTCCGCCGCTGCTCCACTGTTGCCAGGGGTCTATTATTAGCAAGTGTCAGTCAGTTATCTGAGAGCAGTGCTTTTAGCTGCCATTTAAGTGGCTGACACTCAGGTTTTGCAGCAGATTAAATGAAATTTTAGGCGCAGTTTGGCTCGGCTGCGGCCGCACAAAGGAGGCAGCTGTTGTCGGGAATGAAATCTGGTACCACCGGGAAAGGGTGCCATCGCCAGTGCTGCCCACCGAATCACTCGCTAGCTACTCCTCGCCAATCGTCTTAGAGGGTCAATATCAGGGACAAAAGTTTACACCGTTTCTACCAAGCACAGCGCTCTGAGACAGCACATTCCGCTTAAATTACTTTAAAGTCTTTCTATGATTTCTGAGCAGTGGCTCACACCCTGCGACGGGTAAAAATATTAGAAGCTTCCTTTTACGGCCTGCATTCTTGTCTTATTATAGTTTAGTTTCTCTAGTAGGTGTTCATGTCTTCATTATAGGTCTTCAGGTAATGGGTGGTGCCAGTGGACACAACCTGTAGTAGCAGGTGGATGTTTTTTTAAACTCTGTGTGTGTGTGTGTGTGTGTGTGTGTGAGCGCACACACGCTCACACAGATCAGTCGGTGAGAGGGGATTTCCTGGCCTCTTCTGTACTCCTGTCTGTGACACTGTACCTTACCTTTGGCTACTAATCCACTTATACACCCGTTTTATTTGCAGTCGTGTACTTTTCTCCTAAATACTTCCTCTTTCCACTTTTTCTGACCTTCTTGCTTTTTTTTTTCCCTAAAGAAAAAGTATGCATTACAAGACAGTGCTATGTCAGGACAGTGTATACTTGTATGGGCGTGCGATGAAGTGGGGTCTATAGTTAGTGAGCCACTCATGTGGCTTTCTGCTGATATTTGAACACGAACATGAAAAATAGCTGCTGTTTGATCTTTGAATGTTCAAACTGTGACGGGCATTGAAGCTAAACCATATTAACTGGAATTTTATTTATTGTGCTTCCTTGTTCAGTTAGGCTGTAGAATAGGGCCAGGCAATATATCAAAATTTACCCTTATTGGGATAAAAATGATTACTATGCTGTTTTTAGATCAGAAATACGTAAAATACTAATGTGTTCGGACATATCACATATATGGCAATCACACTATTGTTATCCGATTTGTATTATTCCAGCGTTTTTGTCTTGCTTTCTTCTCCCACAATTTTCAAGCTATCATCACGGTTTTCGCAGGACATGTCCAGCTTATTGGTGAGACCACTACTGGTATTCACCTAAGGAATCTGTCCCAAGTTTTTCAAGGAAATATTATGATAATATTTGCACTCTCGTTACTCAATTTTTGGAGCTACAAATAGTCGCTCTTGTGAAATCACAAGTGATCAATAGACAACCTTTTACCTGGCTTTGATATACGTAGGCATTGTGTCTTGTATGGCCAATCTGCAATGACACTCGCATTTTCCTCACAATCTTGCACTTTTTTATTTCTCGTAATTGAATTTATTGCCACATGGTGCATATGTAGGTTAAAACTGAATTCATAATTTAAGTCTTTAAATGTTGCACTTTACCACTTTTTTTTTTTGATGTCTGAAAAAATATATTATTTAACTTTTCCCCATTATTTCATTAACATGTTATTTGAAGCAGGATAGAGGTGTGGTACTTTACCACAAATAAGAGTACATTATAGTACTATATACATTCATATGTGCTCTGTGTCTTGTGTTTTGCTCTACTTTTAGGTTTACTTATATGGCTGTCAGACCCAAGGGTGCAGCATCTAGGTCATCTATGATTATACATGCGGATGCAAAGGGGGCTTAACAAACACACAACAATAAGGAGTGGTATTAATATGGTGGATGCTGTGCAAGGTGGCCTTTGCTTAGCCAGGCTTTTTAAAGTCTGAAAAAACTAGCAAAGAGATAAGGGATGCACAATGCCAGTCTTTGCATATTTTATTACATCTAAATCTTGATCTATGGGCCCCAAGTGGGCCGACGAAAAGCTTTTACTCGATCATCCATAGATCACTGGTTTAAATTCCAAAGATACCAGAGCCACCCATGGCAAGAGCGTTAAGAGAGCAAAAGTCACCATGCTCTTGGAGAGGGAGGGATAATGGGCTCCTTCTTTCTAAGTCATGGTGGTACTAACTAAGCATTACCTTATACATGCTCACATATGAAAGAGGGGATTTTCCTTTGAGAGTCTCACTCTGCCCTCTGATTAATGATGATGTGAAGAAGCGGTCGGCTGGTTTCTTGTGGCTTAGAGGAGGAATGTTTTCACCCTCACCCTCTATGGTTGGTACGGGTATAAATCTGGGAAGCATAGACTTGTTGTAAAGTTTGTAAAGCCCAACATGCAAGGCAGTTAGCCATGTACATGATCTGAGCTGAAGATATAATTGAAGGCAAAGAGAACTCAAGTGATTTCAAAATAGGGAAAGTCAGGCCCACAGACAATTCAGACAAATTTCTATTGAATTCACTGATAGATTCAGGCCCGTTTTAAACGGAATGGGTAGCATACAGCATGCCAAGGATATACTCACTGTGTTTGAGAAGTATACTATCAAAACACGCTCACTTTTTGTTTGGTCAGGTAGTTAAGATAAGGATCTGAGATATGATTCTTAAACCTGAGTGGCTCGGTTTAGGTGACGAGGGACTTCTTAGCCGTCCCTTTTTGTTCCTTAATGCTTGTGTCCTCAGATCTCTGGGTGTACATTGACATTTTTGGCAAGATAAAGTGCTAGTGTTTCAACTTGCTCCCATTTTTGCCATGTTAAGTCCTGATTTATTGAGTTCAGCAGCATATGTGGACTTGCAGACACAACTGCTTTAATTACCATTTATAAAAGAGTTGTGCGAGCTTGTTTGGACTGAAGTGACTCAGTCGGTGCCGGCCTTCTTGACACAGTGACGTCTTCTGAGTCAGCCTGGCCTTGCTCTCTGGTCACAGCACCCGCAAACAGACAACCGAGGAAGGCAAAACAAACTGATAATACCCTGTTTAGAAAGAAGCAGACAATGGCTGGTACACATACAAGGACAGAGTTTTGCAGTCCCAGAGCTAAGCTGTCGCTCGTGACATATGATGGCATGATATGGATTGGAACACTTGTATTAAATTATGTGTGGGACTGGGAGTGAAAGTGGTGAGAGGCTCTGCCATGAAGAATTGGAGCAAACAGCAGCCGTCACCAGACCTCATATTCTGCATCCATCTTACCGCACTGTTATTGATGGTTAAGGCAATACTTCATCATGACCAGCTTTTTTTTCTTTCTTTCTTTCTGGAACCGTTTAGTCATGTCCTCTGTATAGAAACTCTCACACACGCATACACTGAAATAGGGTTAACAGCAGAGGGATACCGGAAATGTTCCATTGTCATATGTAATGGTGAGGGTATTTTCACAACCAATTAATCCAGATTGCGCCTTTAAGGCTAGGACTTTGACACACACACACACACACACACACACACACACACACACACACACACACACACACACACACACACACACACACACAGTGAGCTGTGTCTCTGTCCACCTCTTTCTCAATCTCGCTGTTCTGTGATAATCCTGAGTGTATTGACACATACGCTGAATTGTTTTATGGGCATGTGGACACTGGTTGTTTCCTGCCCTCTGTATTTATGTCCCTGTTATCACATTCACACCCTGTGTCCCAGTTCTTTTTTTCCAACTGTTCTCCACCACAGTGTCCTTGAACTGTAGGCCCATGTCTAGTCATCTCTAATGTGTGTTCTCTTGTATTTTTTCATAGTTCTTTGTTAAACATTTAACAAAGTAAGGAATAATATTCGGCCTTTATGAAGTTCATCCACACAATATATAATGGATCTTGCCTTAAGGACTGAGAGTGGCAAGCGAACGTGGCAAAACAGATAGTTAGACGGGGGGAAGTCGACAGGCCTGGACTCGAAGCACCCGCTTCGGATTCTCCACAGCCAAACGCCTGAAGGGAGGCATGAAATCGGACTGCAATTTTGGAACCCTTGAAACAGTACAGTGCTTGTACTTGTTGGTCAGTGCTGCTGTTCAAACACCTAGTTTGTTCTTGAAGGCACGTCACATGCACAAGTCCCGCGGCTAGACTTGTTTAAACGCTTTCTTCATCCGTTTGCTTCCTGTTGCCAGTGCAGGCAGTGTATCTGTGGATTGGTGCTAAATAGAAGCAAGGGGAAGTTTAAGGGACATGAGGAAGTTTAAGGGAGAGAGAAGGGGAGTGCTAGTGTGCTGGGTGGGTATTGGATCTTTCCAGGCCTGACTGATATCACAAAAAGCTGTGCTCCTGCCACAACACATCCAGCCTACCCCCACCGTCACAACCTTTAAACTGCCTGCTGGGCTTTTCGGAAAGCCAAACACTGCTTGAGCAAAACACAACAGAGATGTTCACATAGTAAACATGCGGATGTTGAGGTGGTAGCAGACAGTGGGATGGATCTACACGAGGGTAGGTAGACGTTCAGACACGAATTCCGTTGAAAACCTGACGGAAACAGAAGCCGTATTATGTTGACGCTTGAGCCTTAATTGTGAGGTGGGATGGCATCTTTGATAGAGTCAGTTAAGCGGTGCTAACCCACACACTATTAGTGCTGGAGTGCAAATGATATCTGAGGCAGCCTGAATTTACGTGAATAGCTATTTAATATCCCAGTTTTAATGGGCTATAAAACCCCTTCCCGGACAACTGTCCTCTAATAGGTCTTAAAAGTTGTTTGTTGCCGTTGAGATGGGGGTAATTAGTGGACCCATTGCTTTGGGAGAGGGCGTCCGTGGTTGGGCTAGGCTCTCCCATCCGTCCATCTTTTGGGCCTGGCTAAAAGGCGCTGGCCGCTCCTCAAAGCAAAGCATTTGGAGGTCTTGCAACCGCTGCGCTTCATTGGGTGGGTGGATGGGGGGATATGTGGTGTAGCACTTAGACTCCCTCTGATGGGAACATTAGCCACATTAGGCCGCTCTCAAAATGCCCTAATGGAGTACTCACTCTCAGCCACAGACACACATACACACATTCACACAACTAAAATAGGCTAGCAAAGAGTTTTCTGGAACTTTTTAATGTAGCTATATATATATATATATATATATATATATATATATATATATATATATATATATATATATATATATATATATATATATATATATATATATATACATATTCTTTCATTCATTCATAATTCATTATCTTCCGCTTATCCTCTTTTGGGGTCGCGCTGGGGATCCCCATGCCCATCCGGGGGACAACGTTTCGGGCGCTGGGCAGATACACCCAGGACAGGGCGCCAATCTATCGCTGGGCACACTCACTCACACAGACATGCACACACACTCTATATGGAGAACTCAATTGACTTGATCCATGTTTTTGGACTGTGGGAGGAAACCGGAGAGCCCGGAGGAAACCCACACAGACACGGGGAGAACATGGAAACTCCACCCAGATGGGGATTCGAACCGGGAATGCCTAGTGCTGAGAGGCGAACGTGCTAAACACTCAACCACCGCGCCTATATATATATATATATATATATATATATATATATAAGACAGGAGAGTTATAAGTGTAGTGGCCATGCAGTTAAGCTAATGCGTCTTCACCTTTCAATTTTTCTATATGCCTGGGCTGTAAATCAGCCAGTCAGTGAAAAGCACCATGTGAACTGCTCTATCCTCGGTATGGAAGAATGAGGGTGCATCAGGCTGTCTTTGAAGGCAGTGTGTTTTGGGGATGTTTGTTTGGTGCTGGTGGCAAGGCCTTCATGTTTGTGTAAATGTCAGAGGCTGTGTCGTTATTGACTGCTCCGCTATAGTCCTGTGCCTCTGTGTTCTGTTGCACAACTGGCTCCGGGCTGCCTTCTACTGGAAAACAGCCTTTCGTCTGCTCTTGATCAAACTTCTGCTTCGCTCTCTCTTTCTCTTTGAACACACACACACACACACACACACACACACACACACACACACACACACACACTCACACACACTCAATTTCTCTTCATATGAACATATTCTTTAAGGACAGGGTTCAGTACATGGGTGGCCGTCCGCTGTGAATAATTTAGAGAACTTTTTGTCCCACTCTCTCAGATGGGCCTGAGGCATGGGGGAGCTGGATCTGTTTGGACTTGTCTTCTTTTTTGTCTGCTCAGCCTCTGTTGGATTCAAGGCAAAACAGCCCGTCTCTATATACTTAAGAAGTATTAGTATTTTCAAAATGAAAATTGATGTTGCTGTAGTTCATTTTTTTGTTACCTTTAAGTATTGCTCCCTCATTTCTTAGGTGTTCTTCTGTTACCAAACCAATTTTTTGTGATTAATTTATATGATACAAAGTTCCTGTGTCTGTTTTTTTTGCTATCATTGGAGATCAAATGGTGTGATGTTCTGGCTGAAGGACAGTTTATTGGCTCATCTTATCCCGTTTAAGGTGTACTCTTGTACAATCCTGGGTTGCGAGCAGCATGAATGAGACTAGTAATCAGAGCTAAAGCTTGTTCACTTGTTAACTCACTTAAAACAAGCACACACACACACACTCATACTTTTTTTGCCCTCCCATTTTGCTTTTCTTTCTTTCACTTGCACACTTTTTTTCTGTCTGTCAGCTTTTCAGACCCAGAGAAGAGGGGTCAGCAGCACCAGAAGGCAGTTCAAGGCAGTTCAGTAAAAAAAAAATCTATTTTGTCTTTCCCCCTCACTGTCAAGAGAATCACACCCTTGGCTTTTGCTGCTGTTGAAGTTATGCCTTTTTGTTGTCGATGTGATAAATCTGTGTTAAAAATGTCCTTTTATCGATTGGTGCTCTTGGATAAAAACAGTTAAAGACGATTCCCTCATCAGAGAGAGGAAGAGATAGAGGAAAAAGAGAGAGAGAGATGCTACTGCCAAAAGCATGACTGCAGTCGGCACTATGTTTCCCTAGAAGCAGGTTCTCTGTGACTCAAACCCTCATCTTCTTCACCTTCCATCACTCCTGTTCTCCCCTCTGCCACTTTTTACTTCTCTCACTTTTTTGCTTTTCCTCTCTTATTTTCAGAGCTCTGGACGGCAGGAAGCCAGAGTGATGTCTCTTGGCAGTAGTGAAGTGTGTGTGTGTGTGTGTGTGTGTGTGTGTGTGTGTGTGTGTGTGTGTGCAAGAGTGTAAAAGCTGAGGGAGCAGGGGTCTCTTTTGCAAAGAGCTTCTCCTCTTGAGACAGTAGTGCAAAGAGGCCTCTTGGTTGAACTTCTCCTCTCTCCCCTCCTCCCTCTGTCTCTCCCCCTGTTGTGGAGCCCTGAGGGAAAGTCATAGCCGACCCGCTGCCTACGAGCTGCAAACGAAAGCCTGCACGGCTCCAAAGATAGTCAGGGTCAGGAAAAACAAACACCTGTACGCAGCCTCTGATGGACAGATGGAGAGCGTTGGAGGTATGAGGGAAGCAAGGGAGATAAAGGAGCAAAGGAAGGGAGGAGAGACAGAAAAAGGTGAAGAAACTGATCTGAACACCCTCCTTCCCACAGACGTGAAATAAAAAAAGAAATGATTGTCAGATGGAAAGTATTTCTGTGGTTTGGGTATGTGTGTGTGTGTGTGTGTGTGTGTACTTGTGTGTATGTGTATGAGTGTGTGTGGCCAGCACCCTGTTTGCTCTTGGGAATAATGGTACACAGAGCTGTAAAGGTGCTGAGTGATTCCCTCTGGCCAGCAGCTGCTGAAGCAAGCCAGGTTTTGCAAGTCCTTGCAGGTCTTTATTCTCTACCCAGCTCTCTTGCCTTAGCTTTTGTGTTTGTGTGTGTGTGTGTGTGTGTGTGTGCGCGCGTGTGTGTCTGTATCACCTAAATGAGTACTTCCCAGAACATGTAATATGATAAAGTCTCACACTTACAAATTTGTAATTCACATGACTCAGTTTGTTGCAAAGGTTGTGGTTGGGGTTGGCATTATGTGTTTTCTCCGCAGAAATAAGAAAGAAATTCAAATCCGACCTGCATATAGGCCCAGTTCGAGTCGTTCCAACCCAGGACGACAACAGAACAAAGAGTACAGAAGTTTGAGATGTACTGGAAGGGGGTTGCAGGAGCATTTTCAGTATCTCTTCTCTTGCTGGGTTTTATTCTCTCTGAAAGGCCTATAAAATATATATTCAAATTGAAAACGCAAAAAAAAAATCCCTAATGGAAATATGAATTGCCAGAGCTGAATGTGGAAGGGACAAAGGGGTGAATATGCTGAGTGAAGTGCAATTATGTGAAAGCAAATGTTATGGAGCCCCAGAACTAGCTTTGGTCTTCTAATTAAAATGGCTGAAAATGTTTTGACAGTGTCTGAAGCCATGCCCCAGGCCCTGACTCTGCGTCGCTCCAATTTCTCCCCTTTAGTGGTGCAGTGATACATTTATGCAGAACGTGCTCCGAATAACTCCCTCCATCCGTCCAACTGTTTCACTCTCCAATTCCTTCACCACCGAGATGTGAGCGCTGAGTGCTGAGGCCTGAGCCGCTCGAGCGCCGTGCTCACTGCAGACTTTCTGTATCTTGTTGTGTTACGGATGTTGGAAGTTAACTTCCTCCTGGCTGGAATAGTGCATGGTGGGTGGAGGGGGTAAATTGACAGTCCAAAAACATATTTAGTTATTAATTTTCCAGGAACCGATCCTAAAATATAGGTCCAGGATAAAATAAATACTATAACTGTCCAGTTCTGTCAAGTAATGCAATTACCCAAAAAGTGTGAAACTCAAATCCAACTAATTAGCAGGGCAGATAAAATGCTTCAAACAGGAGGCTTTGCACCTGTCTGTTGGTCGTGTTTCAGTGCATCACTGCATGGGGGTGTGCGACACAGCTTCATGGAGAATACAGAAAATATTGGGGCTAAATTTGTTCTAGCTTTTTTCTTATATATTCCCAGCTGTTAGCTTCATCTAAAAACCATCATCTTTCTCCAAAAAAGGGGAAAATGGATAAAGAAAAAAAAAGAAAAGGAATGATACACTTTAAGTGAGTTGTCGTGCTTAATTATGAGCATATTGTTAATGTTGATGGTCTGGACCTTGGATAAAATAGAGGGCTGGCCTCATAAGCATCAGTTCTAACATAAAAATAATAATTAGGCCTTTTATTTTTAAACGGCCTTCCCTTTGAAAATCGTTAAGGTTGCCAAGGCCAAGCATTTTTTCACCCTGTTTAGAGCTTAGATACGCTGTTGCTTTATTACCTTTTCATGCAATAATAGCTGAAGGTGTGGTGCATGTGGCTATGTGCTGAACCCTGTGTTGAGCTCTCTACATGAATAAATGATTCTTGTTCTAATTAATTGAAGCATGCGGAGCGGGGTATTTGGTGCAGTGATTAATTAGTCTATTTATGATTTAAAGGTCTTTCATTATCCCCTCTTTTGTTTATGTATATGTATTTTACCTTGTGCTTTATAGACCCTGAAACACTTTATAAGCATGTAAAGTTAATCCTTTTCGGTCACTTCTTTTGTCTGTATTGCAAGCATTTAGCACTCAGAATGCTTGACTTTATGGTGCTGCTTTTTCTCTTATGGAGCAAAACATGAAAAGTTTAGCCTTTCATATTTACCATACTGTAATTTATGCTCCCTGTAATTTCATCACTTCAGTTTGGGGTTTTAATTTAGATCGGGGCTAATGTTAATATTAGGATAAAATAGAGGTACTCTGTAGATTTAAGATACTTGTATAGAAATTGGCTCACTTAATTGCAAACATAAATATAGTTTAGTAGATTAAGAAAAAAAAAACAATAAAGTTTTAATGGTCCAAGTCAGATGGTTTTCTTCTCTTTTTGGACCAAGATGTATTTTTCGATTCAAGCTTTGCTCCCCTTAAATTTTCCAGTTTTATGTCTGATATTTGACTAAAGTTCTTACATACGATTGGTGTGTGCTGGCAGCAAAACTCTAGTCACTGTGTTAACCATTATAAAAAAAAAAAAACAACCTCTCCAACAACTGAAGTCTTTTATTAAAAGTCTAAACCCGACTAAGTTCAATTCTACATACAGTTTATACACTTCTCGCTCACTTAAAACCCCTCTGTGCATTAGGCAAAGTATTCACATTTACTCAAATAGGGTATTAAACTCTTTACCAAGCCTGAGTCTGATGTATTTTCCATCGGAAGTACTGCTGACATTTAAAAAAACAGCCAAAAAGCACGAAGCATTAGAACTGATGGTGAGGCGAATTATTAAGTGACGATTTGAAGACAAGGTGCACTCACCACACATTCCTATTAAACCGCGATGGATTGTATGTCTTCTGCATGTGTCAGTAGCATGAAAGCCGAGTCGCATGATCTGGAAGACAGTCTATAGGCTAACATGCAGTACTGACCATACTGTGGAACACAGCATTCTCACAGACACATTCAGCTTTATACATTCTTTATTTTAGATGTTAAAATATCGCTTACACTGGAAAAAAAGTATTCAAACAAGTCAGAAAATCTTTAAAAAAGTGTAACAATCGTGTTTTTGATTATACTTCTAAGTAAGATTAATAATCCATTTTATAGATACGTATAGAAAATTTCTTATTTTACAAAATCATAACAATATACAGTGGGTTGCAAAAGTATTCATACCCCTTGAACTTTTCCATATTTTGTCACATTACAACCACAAACATAAATATATTTCACTGGAATTTAATGTGAAAGACCAACACAAAGTGGTATACAATTGTGAAGTGGAATGAAAGTTATACATGAATCAACAATTTTTTTACAAATAAAAAACTGAAAAGTGCGATGTGCAAAATTATTCAGCCCCCTTTTCCCTGAGTGCAACC
>JAFMOD010000250.1:2296201-2346858 GCA_019802435.1 Corydoras maculifer
AGCTGTAATTGCAGCAAAAGGTGGTTCCACAAAGTATTGACTCAGGGAGGCTGAATAATTTTGCACATCGCACTTTTCAGTTTTTTATTTGTAAAAAAATTGTTGATTCATGTATAACTTTCATTCCACTTCACAATTGTATACCACTTTGTGTTGGTCTTTCACATTAAATTCCAGTGAAATATATTTATGTTTGTGGTTGTAATGTGACAAAATATGGCAAAGTTCAAGGGGTATGAATACTTTTGCAACCCACTGTATATGTGCTTACTCGATTGACAGATAAATGTACTTTATTTATGTACATTTTATCCTGATTTGTGTTTATTTTTCTTATTTTTATTACATAGTTTTTTGCGGTGTATGCATATGAGATTATATTAAAAGCATATTGTGCATCGTGATGGTGTGAAAATCATATAATAATTATAAAAAGAATCCTTATGCTTGCACTGTCCCTACTCACTAGTTTGATACAGGCTACATTTGGGCCTTGATTACAAGGCCTAAAAGAAATGGAAGATAAGGCATCATTCACTTCTCTTCATTTTCACTTAATATATCTTAATTCTTCAACAGATTCCCATTCGTCTCCTTCGTAATATCAATGAATGCAGAGTGGATGCAAGGCCAGTATCTATTTTCAAGAGGTTGATGGGGACATGTAGTGGACATGGTGCACAAACCAAGAGCTATTAGTGGAATTTAAAAAAATAATTTAGTTCATGGTGAGAGGGAACCGAAAGATTTACTTTTCAACACTGAAGGGCTTCGTGAAATAATAATATTATTATAATATCACCACGGGTCATTACATAAGCTATGTAAGCTTTCATATTTTATAGTTTGATATCCATCTATTCATCCATTATCTTTTGCTAAATCCTTTACTAGAGTTGCCGGATGGTTCTTCATGCCCATATAGGGGAGAACGTTGCATGTGCTGGGCAGATATACCCAGAACAGGGCACAAATCCATCTCTGGGCACACACTCACTCACACACACATTATATTGGGGCAATTTAGATCAGCCTATTTACCTTAAATCCATGTTTTTGGAATGTGGGAGGAAACTGGAGAACCCAGAGGAAACCCACTCGGACACAGAGAGAACATGGAAACTCCCCAGCACTAAGAGGCGAATGTGCTAACCACTGAGCTGCCATGCCGTCCTTGTTGTGCTTTGTTGATATATAATATTATTGTATTACTTGCCAGTTTGTCTGTAACGCTGACTGGCAATTTAGCAGCAGCAGAAAAATTTTCCAAGCTTCCAAAGAAAAATCTGAAAAATCATCTGGAGATCATAAGTTTGCTGCGGCTGATGCTCAAATGATCTGTGTGCAGGAATCTAACTGAGCACAAATGGCCCTATGTTGTCTGGGGAAGAGGGTATGACATGGATATTGCCTCTGTTGATTTGAGTGACTGTAGTGGATCTCTGATGTGCTGTAGCTCATGGTTTCTCTTTTTCAAGATTAAACAAGCTGCCTGATGACAATGGAAAGACTGTAGCTTAAAAATAAATAGTGGCTGAATGAGAAACCTTATTATAGAAACGAAAGGATGTTAAATACATTGTCTCTATAATTTGTTGCACTTTAATTTAAAGGCTACAAAAATAGTTTTGTTAGAAAAACATTTAATATTTTATTTTTTATGAGTAATTATCTCTCTCTCTCTCTTGCTCTCTCTCTCTCGCTCTCTCACTCTTTCTCTCTCTCTATCTGTTTATATGGCTTTTGTTATTTTGCATCTTTGCAGTGTTAAGCCTTTATGGCAAAAGTTGGGACAGCCCTCGGTCAAATGTATTGTTATTCTGGTTGTCTTAGTGAAAAAATGTCAGCATAGGGAAAAGATTATTCATTTTTATTCACATTTTTAATTCTTCACTACAGTTAACATTGTGGGGAATGGGGGGGGGGCAAATAACAAACTGCTCTGTACAAAAGTAGTGGTTTATTTAATTTCCTTGCTTTGTGATTTTTGAGAAATTAATATCAGCAAATGAATGAGAAATTTATTGAATTCAAATTAAATGAGTAATTTGCAGTAAATTGTCATTAAATGTTTCTTTTAGAGGATGGGTTGAATTACACTTAAAAAGATAAAAAGGTAAACATCACATTAGGCATTATATTCTTTAATTGGGCTTAGTCTTTCTGTTTAATGTAATAAGTTGAGAAGTTGCCCACCTGTGCTGCAGGGATGTTTAATATCGCTGTATATTGGTTAGTATGCCAAGCATGTAATCAATAGTCAGAGAATCGGCATTATTTAGGGTTTTTGTTGTGCATTATACAATGCATAATGTTTGGACAGGGAAGGGATACAGAAAGAGAGGCGATTCAGGCACTTGCGCTCGTCTTTATGGCACTTCCTCTGTTCAACTTTGTGTGTGAACGAGTGTTGGTCAAACAGGCCTTTGTTTGTGGTCAGTCACTTGACACACCACAAAGAGTCTGGCCTGGACAAAGAGCCGAGTGTCTGAGCACAGCACTGGGTCGGCTTGGCCACACTGCTGTGGAGAATGCCGATGCAGGGGAGCTGCACACACACGCACACACAAATACATATATACACACTCACATCAATATAATTTCCCTGGACTGCACACACACACCTTAAAATGAAACGATGTGTCAGATCTTAGTATACTTTGTATTCTTTGTATTATGTACCCTTACTGTGACCGCCATCATGCTTCCTAAGGATCCTGGTAACACTCTAGGTGATGCCAGAACAACAAATCCACCATCTTTTATTGGGTTTTTACCACTGTAGCATGAATTATGCTTCCTTATGGATATGTAAAGCAATAAATCAAATGCGGCCGTGCAGAAGGGGCTGATAAAATTTTGAAGTGATTTTACACGACGTTGTCCTTTCTCACCTTGCATTCACTAATCCTGTTACTAGATTGTTCCATTACTTTAATAACTATTATCGCTGAGTGCTGTACAATTGTAACACAACCATCAAGGACAAGATAGAAGGAGTCTTAGACTCAATGACAGCTAAAGTCGGCACATAAGGACCTGATCGGTTAATGCCAGCAAATGTCCAAATAGCCAGACACTTAAACATGCATGTGGGCTTGAATGTGTGTCCAGGGGCTTTTGTTGGGCCTGTGTGTGTTTGTGTGTGTGTCCATTGAAGGGGGTTGGTGTGGGAGATGGGAAGCAAATGAACAATGGGTGAATCTGCATGTCATGGATACAGGGCTGCTGAAGCTGTTTTAATCTGGCATCCATCTTAGTCTATATAACACACACACACACAAACACATACACACACACACACACACACACACACACACACACACACACACACACATATATATATATATATATATATATATATATATATATATATATATATATATATATATATGTGTGTGTGTGTGTGTGTGTGTCTCAATATTTTATTCTTTTGCTCTTATATAACCCATGTGTTTCCTAACGCAGGGCTACCTGTGTGGAGCGTGAATGTTCTCGTGCCTGTGCTGTCTATGCATTATTTTAAAAAATGAGAATTAAACATTGATAAATTACAAGGCAGCAATGGTAACTACACAGTGTTTATATCTGAGCCTAATCAATTCACTGTTGCTGTGACTCCTTTTAATGCGGTGCATCATTGAGGAAGGTAAAGTGCCTCCTTCAATATTTCCTTTTTTCAGATCTCTTCATTCAGCATGGGTACCAGTCGCACTCTCTTTGCTGCCAAGTCCCGCACTGTTCCCTTGCTCCGCCTACCATTCCGTCAGAAGCATTTTAGCACGCCTTCATCTAAATGGCGTTAAACGTGCGCTCATGATCTCGCTGGATTAGCGAGTCCTTTGAGGATGTGGTTTTGCTGTGGCTTTGTGCTGTAACATCGCTCTGACATTTCCCCGCGTTCAACCTGGCAGCAGGTTCGCTTGTGACCAGGCGAGTGGCTGTGTGGCTGCCAGCGCCTGCAGGCCGGTCCAGAGTGTGTCACCAGCTGCCTCCGACTCGCAGCCTGTCCACGCTGACCCGCATTCACTGCAAATTGGAGGGCTTTTTAATTAACTGAGGAATCTGCAAATTAGAGCAAGCCCGCTCTGCGACTTCCCATAAACGCTTAAAAGTGTCAAGCCGCAGATTATCATTACGGAGAACAAACTCCTGGTGCCAGCAGCCACTATGAGACTGAAATAGCACTGTCTCTCTCTTTCTCCGTCTGTCTCGCTGTCTTTCTCACTCTCGCGGTCTCCCTTTTTTCTCACCCTTTTCAGTCATGCATATTAAGCAGCTGGGAAGCTGTCAGTCCCTCCCCTGTTTTTTAAGCAAATGCACATTTCTGCAACCCTCCCATTAAAAAAGACAGGCAACAACACAAAAATATCCTCGTTTGAGAAATTAAAGTCATCCCCAAATGAGGAAAAGGCACCTTCTATTATTATTATTTTATTGATTCCAATACCGGTTAGTAAGAGTTGTCTAATTGTACATCGTTGGATTACCTGCATGTCCGATGTTGGCTAGTTTGGCTTGTGTGTGCTGTCATTAGGACAGAGAATGCCAGGTTTGTCAGCAGAGCAGAAGCTGGATGTGAGAATGCCAGGCAGAGTCCCAGCATGCCTCATGCTCGTGTCAGCGAGAGCCGTGCCAGTCAGCAGTGCTGCTGCCTGCACGAAGCTATCAATTATAGCTGCAATTATTTGTCTTGTTGGACACTCAAAATGTCGTGTGAAAAGATGATTACATATTCTGCTGAGCCGTGCCATGTGTAATCAAATGAAGCAAGCCCCATGTTAATGATGGGGCAGAAAACAAGCTCTGCTTTAGCGGCTTCAAAGCCCGTGGCCGAAGCAGCTTCTATACCGCAGTGACCAACATGCTTAATTTATATCCATGCAAATTGACATCCAGCTTTTTCTTCTTGCAGTCTCACGTGAATGTATATCAGGATGTTTGCGCTGTATTTCAAAGCAGCAGACATGATTGAATTCAGATGAGATCCTCTCTGAAATTTTGTTCAAGGAGGGGAATCCTATTTGGCTTTGCATAATATAAAAAAAAACAGAACAGACTCAAGATATATACTTTTGTTTGAACACGGTATGTTCAGCTGTAGCCGTGTAGTTCATTTGTCAGGAGGTAGTTGTGGGTGGCAGAACCCTGCAGCCGCATTGTGCGGTTACGTCACACTTTTCAACACTATCTTACTCTGTTCACAAAGTCTATTATGTTCGCATCCTGGTCATTCATTCATTATCTTCCACTTAGTGCTCTACACTGCAAACAATCTTTGTAAAAACTAAGAAAATAAACAGAAATCCAGAATAAATGAATCAAGTAAAATTATTTGCCAATTTTGTAAGTAAATTTATCTCTTAAAATCAAAACAAGTTTTGAGAAACTAGATCATTTATCTTGTTTAGAAATTGATTGAAGTCAAACACAAGATTTGTTGCACTTTTTTTTAAAGATTTTCTGACTTTGACTGATCATTTTTTGCAGTGTATTAAGGTCACAGGGGGGGTTCCTCATACCCATCCAGAACGTCTCGGGCGCTTGGCAGATACACCCAGGACAGGGCACAAATCTATCGCTGGGCACACACTTACTCAGACAGACACACATACACACTCTATAAGGTGCAATTTATAGCATTCAATTGACCTCAAATCCATGTTTTGAACTGTGGGAGGAAAACAGAGAACCTGGAGGAAACCCACATGGACACAGGAAGAATCTTCACTCAAATTGGGAATCGAACCTGAATCCCTAGCGCTGCGAGGCTGATGTGATGATCACTAAGCCACAGTGCCGCCGTCCTTAAATCATTTTAAAACTACTCATTAAAATCGAATGCTGGTTTAGTGTAATGCAAAGTGTAGATAAAATTCCAGATAATGTCCTTGTCATGAGCTTCTTCCAGTCATTTTGGAATCAACTGACCTTGCTGATTAATTTTCTTCAGACGTTTGCTGGGTCAGTCGGTACTATTTGTAAGCAGTACAATCAGTTTCAGATTATATGGACAGTTTCAGCTCACTTATCCGGTCATTGATGCCTAATAGATGCATGTACATCAAACAGTATTCAACATACATTACTATAATGTTGTAATGTGTACTATGTACTACATCACATGACGCTGTAATTTTCATTCAGTATCACTCTTTAATATTAAAACTTGTCCCTTCTATAGCTGCTTTTTGTTACACGTGGACATCTTGTTATTTTAGCATGACCCTGACTTTAAGGAATGCACTGGAAGTGTTCCTGTGTGCTCTCTATCAGTCTGTCTGTCCTGGTTGGGCCTTACTGTTAACATAGTTTGTCAATACCTAGCTGCATGTATGAGCATACATGTTTTTTTTAACAGAAAATAAAAAAATGAGGGCAGGCTGCGTACAAAACGACGGCACAAAAGGGCGCAGGAGTGTCTGGAGGAGGCTATGTGCCACTGCGCTGAGCCTTCCAGAACCGCCCTCATTTGTGTGCATTAACAGGATTATCCCACAACCCCTCGGTGGCTCCGGCCTGCCTCTTTTCCACAGTGCGGGCTCGCCTTGTTACATGCTTTGCTGGCTATTGAAGACTTCAGAGAAACCCCCTCTGAGGAAAACAAAGGATGAGATGAAAGAGGGCACGCTGCCTGTTCAGCTCCATCCTGCACCTCTCTCTTTCCCTATATCTACTTTGCTTTCGACCGCACTCTCTTATTCTCTCTCTCGGGATGAGGAGAAAACAGTGTATGATAGCAGTTTAAAGACCTCTGGTTTAGGAGGAGAATTCAGTCCATCTCCCATGTCCATTTCCCCCTCTTTGTTGTTGGGCTCGTGTTTTCCCATTATACGGATGGCATGTTTTTTCACCAACACACTGACCTTACACTTTTGAGGGTAAAATATAAAGCCATAGATAAGATACATGAACTCTTCATTCAAGTTGCTTTTTACAGTATGTATAGTACTAACACTGCTACTTGATTTTTGATAAAAACATGGTCTTGGTTTTGTGGACATATAGAGCAATCAAATAGTGAATCTGCATAAATGAATCTTTATAGCCAGGAGTGTAAACCCATAAATGTTTTAATAAAGTGTCTTGCTATCTGAGATACAGGGGATATAATAGAATCTTTAAAGCAGTACAGTTCTTTAAGATGCTCAGTGGTTATTGGTTTGTCTAATAAAACCAATTTGAAAAATAATCATAAGAAAATCACTTGAAAAATGACTGTGAATCCTTTTAAATGTAATAAATAAAGAGTATTTGCACTTAAACATTTATTTATTTAACCAAATATATTAATAATATATTATATAATTATATAATAATATATTAATCAATCACAAAGGAGTCATCTTAAAGTACAGTACTTGCCAATTACATATGAAGGCCATTTCCTCTTTTTTACATGTGCAGTGCTGATATGTGCCAAACTTGTTAACATACTGTTATTTTTGACCTCTCCACTTCCTTTTATAGTGCTACTAACACCATCACTTTAATGTGTCCATACTGTGATTGTGTCGTATGTATGCCTACTAGTGCAAAATGTGGCTGGTTAGAGAACGTAACATTACGAGTTATACAGCTCAGCTGACAAACAGACATGTGAATCAAAATGCTTTTGCACAACACTCACATGGAAAGAAATATACGGGATTACTAACCATACTAACCCACATTGGGCAGCTTTCAGCTGCATCGCCCGAACATTGTTTGGGCCTTTTAAATAGCTGCTTGCCAATAAACTCTGGCCTATGGCGCTGTTTGGGAGCATGTTTTTATCAGAAGTCTTGTGTACTGCTATGTGATCCCCTTTATTAGGTGGCAGAGTGGCTGTTGTGTGGAATGTTTGTGCAAGCTGCCAGGCCTGCTCTCTGAGCTTAGCTGGAAGAGAGACCTTATAAATGATCAAGATGAAAATGGCAGTCTTTTTAGAAAATCCAGAGGACTCATGCTTGAAAGAAAGCCAGTTTTTGTATGTAGTTCGGTCTTAGATTTGGTTTTTAATCCCAAAAATGTTTTTATTTATTTTATTGTACACAATGGGGTTTTATGTTTATGCAAATGTAGTTTCAATTGTCATTATTGGTCTGATTAACTGGACTAATGGCACTCTCTCTCTTGTTTTTTAAAGGTAAAGATGAGCCCAGCAGTTACACCTGTACAACCTGTAAGCAGCCATTCAACAGTGCCTGGTTCCTGCTGCAGCATGCCCAGAACACTCATGGCTTCCGCATCTATCTGGAAAGTGAGCGCGGGAGTCCCCTCACGCCTCGGGTGGGTGCTCCATCCGGAATGGTAGCTGAACATGTCTCTCAACCCCCCTTACATGGCATTCACCTACCTGAGGGAAGCCCTTTCAACTTACTTCGGATACCCAGCTCTGGACGTGATGGCCCACCTCTTCGGGAGGGTCGTTTTCCACCGACCCCTCCACTCTTCAGCCCGCCACCCCGACATCACCTAGACCCTCATCGCATGGAGCACCTGAGCCCGGAGGAGTTGGCCCTGGCCACCCACCACTCGAGTGCCTTTGACAGAGTTCTGCGCCTCAACCCCATGCCCTTGGATCCCCCAGCCATGGACTTTTCTCGCAGGCTCAGGGAGCTGGCTGGCAACACCTCAGGGTCGACTCCTCCCCTCTCACCCAACCGTCCGAGCCCCATGCAGCGGCTCCTGCAGCCATTTCAGTCAGGAGGCAAGCCACCCTATCTATCCACCCCTCCCCTTCCCTCCATGCAGTCCCCTTCTGGCTCGCAATCGACACCAACACCCCTGCCCCAACCCAACACACCTTTAAAATCCAAGGCCTGTGAGTTCTGTGGGAAGACTTTCAAGTTCCAGAGCAATCTGATTGTGCATCGGCGAAGCCACACGGGCGAGAAGCCCTACAAGTGCCATCTATGTGACCATGCGTGCACACAGGCCAGCAAACTGAAACGCCACATGAAAACGCACATGCACAAAACTTCACCCACAACAGTCAAATCTGATGATGGCCTTTCCACAGCAAGTTCTCCTGAGCCAGGGACCAGCGATCTGATGGGCAGTGCCAGTAATGCACTTAAATCTGTAGTAGCCAAGTTCAAAAGTGAGAATGACCGTCTGATTCCAGAGAATGGAGAGGAGGAGGAGGAGGAGGAAGAGGAGGAGGAGGAGGAAGAGGAAGAAGAGGAAGAGGAGGAAGGAGAGGAAGAGGAAGAGTTGGAACGGGAGAGGCGCCGCAACAACTTCCATTTTGGCTTGAATTTAGAAGCCACGAGACACCATGAGAACAATGGGGGGCGCCTAGGTGGAGTCGAAGACGGCATCCCACGATCTCTGCCTGAAGTAATGCAGGGCATTGGACTAGCAGCCAGCATGCAGCATTACAGTGAGGCCTTTCACCAACACAAGCGAGGAGTTCTGAATTCTGATGGCAATGCACACAGGGACATGTGCGATGAGGACTCAGTCCTGGAGTCTGACCGTGTACAGGAGGGCTCGGCTGTGAATGGCCGGGGCTCATCTCCGAGCGAGTCAGCCTCTGTGGGCCTTTCCAAGAAGCTACTTTTGGGTAGCCCAAGCTCCTTGAGCCCCCTTTCCAAACGCATTAAATTGGAAAAGGACTTTGACCTTCCAACACCAACCATCCCCAATACTGAGAATGTGTATTCTCAGTGGCTGGCTGGTTATGCTGCCTCTAGGCAGCTCAAGGACCCGTTTCTTAATTTCGGAGACTCCAGACAATCGCCTTTTGCCTCATCTTCAGAGCACTCCTCAGAGAATGGCAGCCTGCGTTTCTCCACACCTCCCGGTGAACTGGACGGTGGCATCTCTGGGCGAAGCGGGACAGGCAGCGGAGGGAGCACGCCGCACCTCGGTCCTGGGCGGCCAAGTTCGAAAGACGGCAGACGCAGCGATACCTGTGAATTCTGTGGCAAAGTGTTTAAAAACTGCAGCAACTTGACAGTGCATCGGCGCAGTCACACGGGCGAGCGGCCGTACAAGTGTGAACTCTGCAACTACGCCTGTGCCCAAAGCAGCAAGCTAACACGACACATGAAAACACATGGGCAAGTGGGAAAGGACGTTTACAAATGTGAAATCTGTCAGATGCCTTTCAGTGTGTACAGCACCCTGGAGAAACACATGAAAAAATGGCACAGTGATCGCGCCTTGAACAGTGAAATTAAAACTGAGTAGTGATGGAAAGTGGAGGCACACTCTGGAGCAAACCTCCTCAAACCCCTCCCTCTTGTAGATTTTTCCCTGTTTGGCTAGTCCAGTGGAGGCTAAGACAACGTGCTTGGCACCACCAGCACACCCTTCTTCATTTACCGTTGAATGCATGTTCTGTATCGGGGCAATACAATTGCATTGACGCAAACTTCGAGCCTTTCTCTTGTGCAATAATTTACATGTGTATTTTTTGTTTTTCCTTTCCCTTTTTTGATAATTAGACAGCATGCATGATATGTTTTGGCTATTTTAAAAGGAATTGTCCCTCGTTGTTTAGTTGTTGAGTAAATGTGTTGCTGTTTTCTTGTTCTGTTTTTATTTTAAAAATAAGAAGAGAAAAAAAGCAACCATGCTGCATACATTCTGTAAAACATATCATGTATAGTTTCGTGTTGTAACATGGAGGAAGGACAACTGTCTATCGCTTAACCCTTATCGGAGGAGCTGGGAATCGCACTTAAACGGATCTTTAAAAAAGATATTCTATCCACATAGGGTTAAAGAGTGGTAATTGGCCCCTATTATGGAATTTAATATCCCCATTGGAATTTCTCTTAAAAAAAGCAAAAAGTCTTCTCGATTTGGATTTGTACTATCATTTATGAAAACAAACAAGAAAGAGTGCCTTGGATCTTAAAACTGCATTGGTTAATCTTATCTGCTCTAAGCTAGGGATCTCAACCAGATACTGGAAATTGATTTATTTGATTCATATGAGGTTCTTGCATCAAGCACCTGATTGTGTCACTCTCTGCAAGGAAATGATGATAATCAAAAAGCTGAAAGCTAATTTGTAGTTAATCATCATGAGCTACCTATAAAACATGCAGCCTTGTGATGTATTTGCATTACGCACAGTACATCCTGTACTGCATGGGATTCTACCATGTTTACTCTGCCGTTTAGGGTACTGTCCTCAGTGGGACACATTTGAAATCCAGACTCATAAGCTTTCCCATAGGTTGGGAATGTTCTGTTCTCAGTAGCAAAGCAGTCTCGTGTGTGTCAGATTGTGTCGACGTCCACTGCATAGGTACATTTAGAAGCTGAACAACTGCATTTCACATTGCCCATCTCCCGGAGGTGATTAACTATGAATTGCTAACAGGTATCAAGTTCTACCAACTAACGCCTGTGTAAACTGCTACTTAATGCTTGTGTTCCACTAAACTAAATCAGAGAAGGAAAAAGAGACGGAAAGGACAGATGAAATTTTGTGTGTCATTAATGTTTAGGGATTTTTTTTTCCTCTCTGGTAAGTTAAACATCCACGTTTGACAACCGTACTTTAAGTGTTTAGATAGCACTTCACACTCGGCCCCTTCACTCTATGCCTGACGCTCTGATTTGCGGCATAGCGGTTGAGTATAAATTGAGACTGCTTGGTTATACAGAAAGTGCACTGTTAAAGTTTCCCAGTTTACAGGTATTCACTTGAGGGAAATCTTCATTTCATTCTTTAAAAAAAAAAAGAAAATTAGAGTGTCATTGTTAAACAAGCCAACTCCTTCCCCTGTCCTGCTCTCTGTCACTAAAACTTCAATTCAATATGTTCAAGCATTGGGACATAGAGCTGTCAAACAATGGACAATGGAAACTTGCTGCTTTCACTGCAAGAACTTTTTTTTTTGTACAAACAACATTTTTTTTAAAATATGACTATAAAATGACATTTTAAAAAAGCTTATCATTTTTAGGGAAATTGTATTTAAGTTTGATGTTGTTTCTATTTCCTCTATTGTCTTGGTGGTGTTCAAGAACTGATCACAATATATATAGAATGGGGAAAAAAAAATCTGTGATTTTCTTTTGTCTTTTCATTTTCCCTTTTTTTCCCTCTCCACCGTGGCTCTTCACAACTCTTCAGGTCAAACATAACTTGCATTGGGGAAAGGTTTAAGATTATATATAAATATATAATAGAGAACTTATAGGAAAATGCACATTCATGGTCAATTCCTATGCTAAAACACATTTATGACCTACTTTTTCTGTATTTCTAGAATGGTATTTGAATTAAATGTTCACCTAGTGTAGGCACTATAGTATTTATATTGAGGCTTGTATTTTTAACTGTTGCTTGTTCTCTCAAAAGGTATTACTGTACCTTTTTTTTGGTAGTGGAAAAAACAACAAGCTGCCACGGTATATTTTTTTAATTTGGCAGGATAATATAGTACAAATTATTTGTATGTTTAAAAAATTAAATAATAATAAAACCAATAAAAAAAAATAACAAAAACCTAAAGTATGTGGCATTGTATAAAGGAGGCCATCTAATGGTTTCCCCAAGGAGTCTTTTGAGAATGTCCACACTAGCTAAACAGGTGGTTGTACATATCTTTTTTCCGTTTCTTTTTTAGACTCTCCTCCTCTGCTGCCATTCTGTATGCAGTAATGCAAGCTGATGTTGGGTTTTTCTGTAGTGTGCTTTTGTCTTCTCACCTATCTCACCTGACTACATTCCAGTATCTTAAAGAGAACAAATGTCATATGCAGTAAATATCAAGAAATGATCATCACCATTCAAATAAATAAATTCAAAATAATCAGTGTTTTGCAGGTTTTGTTTCATTGCCAAATACTATGGTGCTTTATATTTAGATTGGGGTGACTTTTCGTATGCAAAGCATATTTAAAAATAAAATAGAAGTAAAGGAAAAGCCCGCTTGAGTTCATACTTTTTTGTAAATGGCAATGCGAAATATTTTGTTATCAGCCTTTTCTATTCCTGTTCTGAAAGCTGTTGTAACTTGAACTTGAACTTTATCTTTTACAATGGGAGTCACTATTTATTATTACTTAAATGCTCTGTTCAAAACGGAGACATGGAATGGATCTTATTTGATTTTCTTTTTTTTTTTATTTGAATTTTTTTTTATTATTGTTTTTCTTTATAAATGACCAAAGGTCATTTACAACTTTTCCTTTTTGTTGTACTTGTTTCTGGTCTATGTTGAGTTTTCTTGGAGAAACCACTGTCTGTGTTTTCTGGCAGTTGTCTGCATTATCCTGTTCACACACCCATTTTGTCCCTTTATTGAAATCAATTAATAAAAAAAATCAAATTATGACATTGTAAGATTCCTGTGGCATTAACGAACTGATAAGCCCACCACACACACACACACACACACACACACACACACACACACACACACACACACACACAGCCCTGCAGACTTGTCTTAAATGGTATTTCCACTGACTTTTGTGTTAAAATAGATAATTAGCGCTTCTGTTCAATTTGATCTTTTAAATAAGTGTTATGTTTTTTTAAAAAAGGACCCTTTCCACATGGGAACAGCCAAAAGTCCTCATTTATTACAGTATTATCAAGCATATTCAGGTTTTATGATGGTATAATTATATGCATACACACACACTCCGAAGAGTGTAATGGGAACTGAGGAAAAGACTAAGTAAAGCTATGATTAGGCACTTGAGACTTACAGGGTGCACTATCTGCTCAATTCTTACATTAGACACTGTGTCATTAGTACCTGAAGTTTTGCTGGGTAGTAACTTCTTAATTTGAACACTAACATTTTGTCCTAAATGGAAATGACCTATTACAGTGTGGCTCTTCACATCATTAACTTATATTAGAGTAGCCTCTACAAGAATTACCACTCATTTAAACCCTTAAAGACTTGTTTAAATGTCCTGCCACTAATTTCTATCTGCGATTCAGCAGCTTTCATGAATTTTAATTTAAAACCCTGTTCATTTAAGAGCGTTTGGTTTGGAAAGAGAACAAAATTTACATTATTACACGTGACATTTAGTCTCACAGAGCTGGTCGGTCACAAAAAAACAAAACAAAACAAAAAAAAACATTGATTGTACAACCCTACATCTGACTAAGTTTACTTCATGTATCTTAATGTATTCATGCATCTTGCAGTAAGTGTAAGATGTAGCTCATATCTGCTTTTGCTCTACATTATATGTTTATGTGTGTATGAGTGGGGGGGCATATCACAGTGTGCACATCCACTAGACCACTAGTACACTGCACTCCTTAAATAGCTTAAACAAAAAGTAAACTTTTATATAACACTTGTTTCTCAGGTTTTTTCTTCAGAGACAGGGTTTCTGATGCGCATCATAAGGTCATATAACATATAAGTTTTGCACCTACAATAATTCTCTTGCTTATCTACAACTATAAACAGACTCCACTTGGAATAAGATCTAATAGTGATTGAATCTGCAATACTTTTCCAGAGTTTAAGGGCAGTATCTGCTTCTATATAAACATGTTATCAGCTCTCTGAATGCCTATTTATTTTACACATTGTAATATAGCGCTATGAAATGGGAATTTATCGTCTTCACATAAACTTCAAAAATAAATTTAAAGTTCAGTGCTTACTGTGTTATTTGGAATAATCAAAGTACACAAATTTAATTTGTAATTTTTTGAAGCTCTGTGAAAATTCATAGAATCTATAAAGACACAATATCTGATCCTGTGGCCAGTGGTCAAGGACTGTGTACAGTTAGACTTTAAACTTTGATTTATGCAGACTACTGCTCTTCCAGTAATGAATATATTATACCAGTTCTAACAAAGCAGCTAGCGGAATTTCATATAGTATATAGCACTAAAATAGTGTGAAAATTATTTTGTAAATGAAAACAAAAATAAAACTGGGTTTCTTGCAAGAGAAAATACAAACAAATCCCTGTTTGAAAATGATTATAAAATCAAAATGTTTTCATCCTAAATTTAATTAATTTATGCCAAATTGTGAATGAGTCACTGTTTTGAAAACCTGACAGTGGTTTTCAAGGAAAACTCCTTTTGTGTGAGGGCAGTGTGACATGAGCATCCTCTTACCAAACAGAAACATTGATTCTAGTATCTTAAAAGATGTCTTTTTACCTATAAAGAGAAAACAAGCAAAAAAACATAATACAGATGAACAAATCAATGGGGTTCATAGTATGACAGCATTAGTGTAAGTGCTTAAGACACATACAGTAGATTTTGTGACAGTTTTTTTTTTTTTTTTCGCTGATTTCAGTTGGTTTTCCTGGTGGATTTAGTCCTGATGGAACATTTCCATTACTTTACCAGCATCGTGCAGATAGTTATCTGCATCTTATAAAAGTAATGACAGCATACAATCTAAGCAAATAATTTTTTGTTTTTTCAAGAGCTTAAGAGCATGAAAATGACAATTTTGCAGA
Source organism: Corydoras maculifer (assembly GCA_019802435.1). Taxonomy (NCBI): domain Eukaryota; kingdom Metazoa; phylum Chordata; class Actinopteri; order Siluriformes; family Callichthyidae; genus Corydoras; species Corydoras maculifer. The sequence continues at coordinate 2,311,616 of JAFMOD010000250.1, forward strand.
TCCAGATTCGACTTTTTGCTTATTAGTTCCTTACCTCCACCACTGAGCCACTACATCCTTTAAAAAAAAAAAAAAATGTCCTAATAGTAGCTTAGAACCTCTGTCTAATTTTGTGTGGGTTTGTCCACTAAACTGTTGCAGCACATTACCTTAGAATTGCTGCACAGTTCCCCATCAGCACTGACGTTGTTCTTTCTTGTTAATTTTGTATGTTCTCGCTATGTTTACATTTACATTTTGTCATTTAATAGATGCTTTTATCTAAAGCGACTTACAAAGCGAACACAGAGTTGGCATCCCTGGAGTAATTAGGATTAAGGTCTTGCTTAAGGAGCCACACTGGGAACTTCAGTGGACCTGGGATTTGAACCCACAAACTTTAGATTGATAGCCCAACACCCTAACCACTGAGCTACGATGCCCATCATGATTTTGAATCTACCTTCCAAAAACATGCAAGTCAGCTAGATTATTTGTATTTAAGATTGGATAGGATAGCTAAGGGGCTAGGGTGTTGTGTTAATAATCTGAAGGTCGTGGGTTCAAATCCCAGGTCCACTGCAGTTACCAATGTGGGTCCTTGAGCAAGACCTCTAACCTTTTATGCCCCTAACCCTTTTGCAGTGTGAACATCTCCTTGTTCTGATTTCAACCAAGTTCAGTACAAGTCACTGACTCTGGCCCACAGGACCATTTCTGGATCTTCCCCCTCTTACCTTCACTCCATCTTTTCAAAATACACTGCTCGTTCACTTCGCTCCAGTGATGATTGCCACCTGGCAATTCCACCCCACCGAGGAGCTAATTCTCACTCTGTGGCGTTTACCACTGCAAAATGGTGGAACGATCTTACCAACTCTGTCCGTAAGGCAGAATCATTTGGCAGTTTTAAGAAACTACTGAAGACGCATCTTTTTAAGAAATACCTGTTGTAAAAAAAATAATAACAGGCAGCAGCATCAAATAACAATCAGGTTTGATGATTTTACAGTATAGTTGGTTTTCTTCATAACTACTGACTTGTGATGTTCTCATTTGTAAGTTGCTTTGGATAAAAGCGTCTGCTTAATGACTAAATGAAAATGGAAGTTGGAATAATTGTAAGCTGGTATGGAAAAAAGCATCTGTTTATTAATCAAATGTTTTGACTGCAAGGGCCTGACTTAGTAAAAAATTATAAGCTTATTATAAGATCCCCTTACCTTCATGGTTCTGATAAATGTATATATGGATAAAACTATTACATTTTTTTGGTTGCCTGTTCACTCTATTTACTAACACCTCGTCTTCTATTGAAATGTTGTTTGAAAACCAAAAACATCTATTGGACTTTTTGAAATGTGGATCGAAGGAAATGTAAAAAATGTTGATGCCTAATATCTTGTGACCTGTTAGAGTCACATTATCCCACTTCCACAGCCTCTTAACACATCCTCAAACAGTTTTCAGGGTTCTTTAAAAATACATTCGAATGAATTTTATTTGCTTTCCATGGCTCTTATTATACTCCGGTAGCTGTAATTAATACTTTAAAGAAAAAAAAAGAGACTGGAAATATAAATGAAAATCATAGCTGTTATAGATCATGAGCAAATACATTATAGTGTGGGCAAGGGCAGTCGCTCTATTCATTCTGCGGTAAGAAAGGTGTATGGTCCAAGAACGCAAAGTAAAAGCATCTTAATGGACACTGACCACTGAGGTCAAGTCAGTATACTCTAGTGCTTCACTGAAACTCATGGCAGTGTGGCTGGAATGGACATTGATCGTGCATTACTAATGGCTTCCCTGTTTTTTTCCGCTTTGTCTTCACTCTTAATGTATTTCCTAACTTGTTAACTTTGTTCCTGAATGTTCCGTATATCTACTGAAGTTGTATTCTTCTTAATGCTTTTCTTACCAGTAAAATGGACAAGTGCAATTTAGACTCATGAGCCACAGGCTTTCCTTCCTAATTAAACTAACATTTTCCAGATTTTACTCATTACATGTATTCCTTCAGAGGATCAGAATCCTGACAAATTAAACTGACGCACGGCTCTCCGAAGTTAACCAGAAATAAGCAGCATGCCTCGAATCTCCTGCATTCATGCTCTAATTTCATTCCATTGGTCCCACCATGCCCTGCCAATAACTTGGTAACCTTCGTGTGAGAATGAACCTTTTAATACACTCAGGAAAGCAGAATTAAAACCAAGGGCAGACATTAGTTGAAATAAGTACTGGCAGGCAGAATGGTGGTGTAGTGTGTCGCCATTCAGCGAGAAAGTCCTGTGCTTAATTCCTGGACAGATTGGAGGGTTTTTTCTTTGTGAATGTGACATGTTTTCTCTTACAGTCCAATAATCAATCTGGTAAGTAAAAGATATTACATCACCTCTAGGTGTGAGTGTAAATGTGTTTGAACTGGTGACCCACTCACAGAATTTTCCTTTAATAAATAAGCACTGCAATTAGTATTATTAATAATGAGTTTATAAATTAATAAATTAAATAAATATTTAGTATCTAAGTTATTTATTACTCCTCTTGGGCGGCACGGTGGCTTAGTGGTTAGCATGTTCTCTTCTCAATGCTGGGGATCCAGGTATGAATCCCAATCTGTGCGATTTTCATGTTCTCCCAGAGCATGTGTGGGTTTCCTCCGGGTTCTCCGGTTTTCACCCACAGTCCAAAAACATGGATTAAAGGTAAATTGAATGCTTTAAACTACCCCATATAGAGAGTGTTTGTGTCTGCCTGTGTGAATGAGTGTGTGCCCGGCGATAAATTGACACTCTGTCCTGGGTGTAGCTGCCCAGCGCCTGAAACTTTCTCCCCTGGATGACCCTCCCACGACCCTATTAGAGGATTAAGTGGAAGATAATGAAGGAATAAATAAAGAATTGGAAACCAGATTGGATAATGATTACGTTTTGATAATTCTATAGTGTAGCTGTTTCTTCTTTAACTACTGACTTGTGGTGTTCTCATTTGTAAGTCGCTTTGGATAAAAGCATCTGCTAAATGACTAAATTTAAATGTAAGAAGTGTAAAGCCCTAAGACGGAAAATCAAATCAGAGCCTGGACATGTCAGTCACACATGAAATCATCTTTAATTTGGATGCTTTTAAGTTAGCAGTGAATTATAATTAATACATATTTTCAATTGTTACTGTCACAATCTCCATCTTGTTTCCTCCTGAACTAGCCCTATCATGTTGCCGCAAACTGTCAGGTCCACAACTCTTTTGTGAATGGGGCTTGAGCAGTGCCGTTGCCGTTACACCCTGACCCATATCTCAGTAATAGAGGACTTCTTCTTCTCAGCATTCCCCCCTCTCAAGTGGACAATGAGTAATGGTTATAGCTATAATCATAATAGTTATAAGCAACCACATATGAACATGGTTGGACTGAGAAAATTACTCACAAATGTGTATAAGGTTGTTAGGCACCACCTACCCCATACTTCTGGACTGTAACTAATTTATATAAACCAACTCTTTACAAAAATTTTTTGCACATTTACCAAAGAAATAGACATGGAAATAATATACTATAATATGAATAATATAATATACATTTTTACTTTAGTATTTTTATATTAATAGATTATATATATATATATATATATATATATATATATGTATGTATGAATATATACACGGTGGCTTAGTGGTTAGCACGTTCGCCTCTCAGCACTAGGGATTCCCGGTTCGAATCCTCATCTGGGTGGAGTTTCCATGTTTTCCCTGTGTCCGCGTGGGTTTCCTTCAGGTTCTCCGGTTTCATCCCACAGTCCAAAAACATGGATCAAGTCAATTGAGTTCTCCAAATTGGCCCATATAGAGTGTGAATGTGTGCGTGCCTGTCTGAGTGAGTGTGAGGTTTTTTTTTCTCTCCCTATTTGCACATCAGTATTATGCCATCCACCAACCCCCATAAGCTCTCTCTTTGTATCATCATTGGAATTTGTGTTATTGTATTTGTCTACATTTTTGCATTGTATTGTATGCACATTGTTTTGTATAAATGTTTAAATGTAAAGTCTATGTATAAGGTGAGAGAGAAACGATACTTCAGTTCTAATATACGTCCAAGATCTATGGTGAATTGACAACAAAAATCATTATTCTTTATAATAATAACACAATAACACATTTACAGAGTATAGTCTGGATATGACTGGTTTAAAAAAGCTAAAGTGAATAATCCCTGGTGAATGCTTGTGTGTCTTTAACTTTGAGCAAACAGAATGTAAAGCAAGCATACTCCTGCATAAAGAAGTGTGAGTCTGATTCTACACTGCTGCACACATTCTCTTCTTACATTGTTAGACTAAGAAGCACTTGGGCACACTTCTGCAGTTTGAACTTGGGTTATCAGTTGCCTGGGGTTAAAGTTTGTTTTTCATCTGTTTAGTTTGCTGTGCTAAACCCATTCTTACCAGTACACCATTTCAGGAGGTATAATTGGACTTATTCAAGTTTGGCTTGTTTGCAGAGCCGAAGAGTCTAAAGTCTATAGATAGACGGGTAGGCAGAAATGCAAAGGTGTGGACAACTGAGATAATGTTCAAACAACGCGGATTGTAGGCCAAGGGGTGGGTGTGTGTGTATGCCTGTCTAAGTTGTGTGTGTGTCTGTGTGTGTGTGTCTGTGTGTGTGTATGTGTGTAGTAAGGATGAAGGGGCCTCTGCCTTGGTTTAGTGTTTAAAGGTCACAGAGCCAGGTCTGCAGTCTGAGGAAGATCAATCCCTCCTTTTCATTCCTCCATACCCCTTTTCTTTGTTCAGGTTTCAAACTCACTGACAACTTCATGGGAAGTAAAAAAATGACACGGAACAGATAATTATCACGACAATGCGTTTAATCATATGCTCGTGTTTTTTTTGTGTTGTTGTTGCAAGATTTATGAGTGCTTTCAGGTCTGAAATGTCCTTGTGTCAGAGAAGAAAAAGTTTTCAGAGTATTTAGATGGCACAGTGGTCAAGTGCTGTGGGTCACTACTAAAGGAACCTTTGTTCGTGCGACTGAATCAGAAAATAGAAACGGGGGTATAGGGGGTTTGCTTTCTCTCTTTTTTCAGATTAGTGATTCACTGAAGTTGGTTGAGCGTCTGACTGGTGGACGACGGATACAAGGAGTGTACTGTGATCTTCTTTGCATGTTAATGTCCTTTAAAAAATTCACCCTTGGTCAGTGAGAAGTACAATGGAGTTCTCTGCAACTACATTTTTGGACATCTCTGATCAAAGGCCATGTTATTTTGAGTTTGCAATGTAAAAGAACATCCTCTACAGCAGAACCGAGCCTTTTACAGCCCCTAGGCCATATAGCTCTTTCTGCCAATGGGAAGTTAGAAATCAAATGTAAATAAGTCTACAACGTTAATTGATTTCAAACACATGCACATATAACTTTAAAAAAGGCAATGCAGTCATATGGCATGCATGGCCTGTGGTTTATGCCACATACATTATAGCTGCATTGCTTACATTTTAAATTAAGTTTAGCCTGTTGATTCGGCCATCCACAAGAGTCCCAATTTCTCAAGTAGCCTCTTGAGAAATTTAATCTCTCAAACCTTTTCTACAGGGAACAAACATTGCACATTTTAATACACAGTTACCTGTTCCTGAAATTAGTTTTCATCTGTTAATTGATTCTCTAAGACACTGCTCCGGATCAGGGTCACAGGAGGTGTTGGAGGCACCCTCAGTACTCTTAGGGTGTTGCCAGGCTGTTGAGGGCTGATATACACACATGCAAATTCAATCCAACATTTGCACCTGAAGGCATTTTAGTATAATAAGAAAACCCATACAACACTGTATATATATATATATATATATATATATATATATATATATATATATATATATATATATATAAATTCAAAATACAATTAATTTAGAAGACAGATTGGACAATGATCAGGTTTGATAATACTACAGTGTAGATGTTTTTTTTGTAACGACTGAATTGTGTTGTTCTCATTTATAAGTTCATTCATCCATTATCTTCTGCTTTATCCTCTACTAGGGTCGTGAGGTGGGGTGGGTGGGGTTCCCCATGCCCATCCAGGGGAGAATGTTTCGGGTGCTGGGCAGATATACCCAGGACAGGGCGCCAATCTATCGCTGGGCACACACTCACTCACACATACACACTCTATATGGGGCAATTTGGAGAACTCAATTGACTTGATCCATGTTTTTGGACTGTGGGAGGAAACTGGAGAACCCGGAGGAAACCCACGCAACAGGGGGTGAACATGGAAACTTCACCCTGATGGATTCGAACTGGGAATCCCTAGGCCCAGGTTCGAATCTCAATCTGGATGGAGTTTCCATGTTCTCCCTGTGTCCATGTGGTTTCCTCTGGGTTCTCCGGTGTCCTCCCACAGTCCAAAAACATAGATTAAAGGTAAATCGAATGCTTTAAATTGCCCCATATGGTCTGTGTGTGTGGGTGTCTGTGTGAATGAGTTTGTGCACAGTGATAGTTTGGTGCCCTGTCCTGGGTTTATCTGCCCAGCGCCCAAAAGATAATCACCAAGGATGGCCATGGGAACCCCCCCCCCCCCCGACCTTTGCAGAGGATTAAGCGGAAAATAGTAAATGAATGAATGAAGGAATTAATAAACAAATTTAAAGTAAGTTAAGCCACCGTGCCACAAAGTAGGGTGGCACGGTGGCTTAGTGGTTAGCACATTCTTTCTCAGTGTTCCAGGTTCGAATCCCTATATGGGTGGAGTTTCCATGTTCTCTCTGTATCTCTCTGTGGTTTTCTCTATGGGTTCTCTGGTTCCCCCCACCCCAGAGTCTAAAAACTTGGATTCAAGGTGAAATAACTGTTCCAAATTGCCCCTATTTAAATTTCCCCTATACAGTGTGTGGGTCTGTTAGTGTGTGCTCAGCGCCTACATGTTCTCTTCTCAAATTTCCCCCCTTTGACCTTGTATAGGATTAAGTGGTCAAGATGAAATGTTTTAAATACAATACAAATAGAATAACAATTTACAAGTCTATACAATTAAAACTAACTCTATGATATTGTGGGAAATATTTAAAACATTCCAGCAGATAAATGTAAGTATTCCTTTTTTTGAGTAAGAGTTCTTTATTTTTAATATTAATATAACATATGATTGATTATGATATATCTCTGGCTTTCCTGTGTTTTCCCATTTTTCCAGTCTTTTTCAAGTGACACTGCTGAACCTCTGTTCCTGTTGCTACTGCTCTTGCCCTCCTCATTCCAAGTCGCCCCTCTCTTCAAATCCTTGCACACAGACCATCAGCAAAGCCTCCGGCAGGTGCGTCACATTCCTTACTCTAATGACAATACCACTGAAACAATAATATAATATCATATATCATAGCATAGAATTCCAAAGATGTTTAAAAGATCAGTAGTAACCAAATAATGTGTTGAAATGATTCCCTTTGCTCCCTTAACAACACTTTTACAATTTGAACATTAGAAATGTTGGTATTGTAATCTTGGAATATCCCCATGCCTTTAGAGGGGATAGATATTCATCTGATATTATTTTATTGTATTTATATATGTATGTATGTATTTTATTATATAGGGATGAGACAATTACCGATTTTGCTGTTATGATTATTATGTAAGAAATAATATATGATTAGTATGATTATTATGATTATTATGCAAAAATGAACTTTACCAAATCGCAGGAACAATGCACACTTTTCTCATGTTTGTTATTTATTTAACCTTAACATCAAATAACAGTTTATTATTAAAAAAAGACAATGCAGGGCTTTTACTAAATATTAACACAAAATATTAAATGATTTTTGGAAAATCAAAGTTAAAATATATATATATATATATCAAACACTTCAGCTGCTATTTGCGTAGCAAGTTTTTTTTTTGCGATGGTCATGTTTGAGGTGAATAGGCCTTAAGACGAGAGTGTATGTAAATACAGGTCTGTTTTGTCTAAAGCACTAAGGATATTAGGAGTTTTAGAGGCTGTATTATCTGTTCTGTCCTGGCAGAGTACAGGGTGTTGTGGTTGAGATAGTGGGGATGATCTTAAACCGGCAGACACACACTCACATTCTCCTCTCTTACACAACTTGCTCAGATAAGGCCTTCTGTGGCCACTGCTAACACGTGTCACTCCTGCTCGGCTGAGGAAAGGACATGGGGCTGCCCAGGTTAATTGCTGCTGCAGAGCTGAACTGGCTCGGTCACCTTCGCTATGAGAAAAAACAGGTAATCATAGAGGACAGCTAAAGTTGAGCCACAGAGGCTTTCCGGCCTGGTTGCTAATGGCTGCAGGGGGGAGAGGGAGAGGAACACCATGGCCATGTCTCAGCCAGGGAATGCAGGCTGTGTGTTATGTCTAGTGCACACACTGTTTTGTGTTAAGGTGACCCCTGTGCACTCTGTCTCCAGCCTCAGACTGTTTTGGCACTTGCTCTCCGGTGTATACACACACACACACACACACACACACACACACACACACACACACACACACACACACACACACACATATATATATATATCATGTACAAAAGCATGTACATGCATGAAGGAAAACACTGGAAATGCACCATGAGCATATTTTGTGTTCAGTAATAAGGCACTGCATCTTCATTTTGTGATTTCAAGGTTTCTGGTCTTCTTTGATACGCAGACCTATACTTCAGCCTCTGACCACTCTCGCTCTCTTTCTCCTTGCTCTCTCTCGCTCTAAAGGCTAAAGGCGGTTGAGGTGAGAGGTCAGTCATAGCAGAGCTACAGATTAAGTTTCACATGACTGAACACCTTTGCTTATGCGACCCACTAGAAAGGAAGTGTCTGAAGGAACTTGCATGTCTGAGTCTGGGGGAAGGATTACAGAGCCCCTCCTCCTTCCAAGTCTGCCCCGCACCCCATTAACAAACGCTCATCTCACAAAGACAGCCCCCACCTGGCATGTTTGCTCATCCAAGGGGCATGTTTTAAACTCGGCACGCTACATGATCAAGTTGATCTCCATTCTCTGACACCCTTTCATGTATTACAATATGTCTGGGTCACACACAGCTTCTGAATGGAGGACAGGCTTTAAAAAAGTCTGCTAGTGTGAACCATGTCATTTAATTTTGGAAAAAAAAGAAATGCTGACAATAATTAGCGTTCTAAATGGTTTCAAAGTCACATATTAAACCAATATGCAATTAAAAATATAAAAAGATTAGTGGTAACAGCATAAAACAAATGCTCTGACAATATGTAGTTAAACTTTTTACCATTAACCAACAATAAAAAGTATAAAAAACTATTTTCTGCCACATATGGAAGTGATATCATTTGATTTTTTGGTAACACGAATCGGGTATTATTAATGCATTATATAAACGCAGTCAAAAGTTTTATAGAGTGTTCATAATGCTTTATAACATTTTTCATAAGCCTTTGTTAATATACATAGCTGTTCATGTCATCATAGTCATCAATTTTTATAACAATTTGACATAAGGCTTTATAACACAAGGTGACATAATGCATTATAATATGAACTTAATTCAACTTTTGAGTCTTAGTCATTCTTAAAACAAGATGATTACACTTTACTTAAAGTCTGTAAAGGGCATTTATAAACTTTTATAAATCATCATTATGTACTACTATGTATGCAGTATATTTTAAAGAGAGCTTATAAGCTTTTATAAACAGTTATGAGCACTTATAAAGTCATTTTCAGGAGAAGCGCTCATTAAACACAAACGTTATAAGGCTTTATGTCGCTGGTCTCTATAATAAGTTGATGAGCAATTAAAATTTATAATGCATTATGCCACTTTGTGTTATAAAGCCTTATGGCATGTTCTTATAACACTTTATGTACATCTATTAACAAAGGCTTATGACAAGTATTATAAAGCATTATGAATCCTTTATAAAGCTTTATTAATTTGTTAATAATGCATAATGAATACTGGATTTATTTATCTTTAGGTCTGTCTATCTATCTGTCTATCCATCTATCTGTCTGCTTGTTTATTGATCTACCTATCTATCTCTTTGTGGGGATCAGATGGATTTTGAAACATGTGGCCCATATTAATGTTTACAAATGAGGGTCACCTGGCAGTTTGCCAATGCCAGCAGTGGCTCACATCCGTATGCTGTCTGGGTATTTTAACATTGTTGTCATCACTAAAAATAGTGTCCAGCTTTAAATACTGCATTCTTTCAAAAATGTATAAAGATTTGATGTATATGGAACATGTTAAAGAAATATTTCTTTAATTCTCTTAATTCTTTCTGTCACTATTCCTCTCAAGGAATTAAAAAAAATCTTCATTAAGCCGGCTGAGATTCCAGTGGGAGATACTTTACAAATGTCCTGTGGGTGATTTAATCATTTAACATTTAACTATGTCATAATTAGTTAAAAACATGTTTCAATCACTACTTCTTACGTTAAAGAAATGTATATGCTTTATTTAAAAAAAATAACTAACACCAATATTCCATTCATGCAAACAAATTGAACTCAGTCACCCTACTAATAAGATGCCGGAAATGTTGGTGATCATTTGCTGGTACTGCCACTTTAAAAAATTCTGCATGTATGTTATTCTACAAGATAGTTTGTGTCATAATGCCTATAATCATGGGCTGAAGTGTAAGGATCTGGAAAACCTCCCCAATGCTAGAAAATAAGCATGCAGTTCAAAGTGAAACACAATCACACATAATGAGTGATCAGACGCAGCACTCAGCTCACACCAGGTGCATTCACAGGCATGACACTCACTAATATCTCTATTTAGCTGTCACTTGGCAATAAGATACTTATTAATAAATTCTAAATTCTTAGTCACCCGTATACTTAGGCAATTAACTGACGCTTTAATATGTTATATTTTTAAACCTATTATTTTATTTCTAATGAGTTGTACACATACTTGAACAAAGCCCAGTTAGATAAAAAAAAAAGAAATATATATCTATATCTGTATCTATATCTATCTATCTATCTATCTATCTATCTATCTATCTATCTATCTATCTATCTATCTATCTATCTATCTATCTATCTATCTATCTATCTATCTATCTATCTATCTATCNCACACACACACACACACACACACACACACACACACACACACACACACACATACACACACACACAGGCCCAGCATGTAATCTAAACAATCCCTAATGCCTGAGTTGCTATATGTGTTTAAGTATATACACTGTGTAAATATATTGTTAACACAAACTTTAAATAGGCTATGCCTTTGAACTTGTCCAAGGTGGCGCATATGCATGTGTGGGTGTGTTTGTGTGTGTGTGTGTGTGTGTGTGTGTGTGTGTGTGTGCACTCTCTGACCTTAATACTTCTGCTTTGGTGTGCTGTGTTTGGGGTTGTTGATTATATCTTTTGCTGCTCAGAGCCTAGTGAGGAATGCTGGGGGTGGGCACAGGTGTCCATTACTTATCATGCTAAATGGTTCGGGTCAGCGTGGTCAGCATTCCGGAACACTGGAGGGGAGAACCGGAGGGGAGAGAGGGCACCCCAATGCTAAATTCTCCAAGCCCAGATACATCTGCATAGTTTAGCCCTTCTCTCTCTTTACAGCTGACTTTAAAGTATTAGAAAATTCAGGATATTGATTATTTTTGTTTGAAGCGCTGCTCTATTTAATGACGCTGCAGTAGTCCTAATCATTTTTTAATCAATCAGATATTTAATATTACAAGTAAAGCATCAAAATCTAGGCTGTGCACAAAAATAAATAAATGCATGAATTCATATTTGTTTATTCATTATTATTGTTTTATTTTATTATTGATTTTTTTTTACAAAAGTTACAAACTTTTTCAGGAAACTAATACATACAAAAATTACTAAAATACTTTTTTTTTATTTTTCAAATTTAGCCATTAAAGACAGATTATCAGGTTTGATATAACTACAGTGTAGCTGGTTCCTTTAAATGACCGCTGAAGTGTCTGATAAATGACTAAATGTACATTTTATGTATTGTACTTATAACAATGTATTGGACTACTGGCATTGCAATGCAATAAGCAAATCTACTTCTAATGTGGCCCCTACTGGGGAATTTGATGCTTTGGTTTTGCAAAACTGATAATGAAAGATTCAAACAAACTAATAACTGTACATTAAAAAAGTGGAAAAAACAAATTAGATCAACTTTTCAGATCTGGTAAGATGCACCCAGGACAGGGTAACTATCGCAGGGTACAGACACACACAGACACACACAAGCACACTTTACATGGGGCAATTTAGAGTCTTAGGACTGTGCATGGAAACTGGAGAACCTGGAGGAAATCTATGGAGACACCTGGAGAACAAGGAAACTTCACCCAGATTGGGATACGAACCTGGAACCAGTGCTGAGAGGCGAACATGCTAACCACTAAGCCACAGTACCGCCCTTCTAAGTAAAATTATTATTATTGTTATTATTATTATTATTATTATTATTATTATTATGATTATTGTTTATATAATAATACAGTCCAAAAACATGGATCAAGTCAATTTGGTTCTCCAAGTTGCCCCATGTGGAGTGTGTGTGTCTGTGTGAGTGAGTGTGTGCCCAGCGATAGATTGGCGCCCTGTCCTGGGTGTATCTGCCCAGCGCCCGAAACGTTCTCCCCTGGATGGGCATGGGGAACCCCCCCGCGACCCTAATATAGAATAAGGCAGAAGATAATGAATGAATGAATGAATGAATGAATATTGTTTTTTGAATATTTTTATAAAGTGTATTTTGTATTATAAGAACTTAAACTTAAAGCCTGTAATTCAGATCTTTTCTGAATGATCCTCCGTTCACGATTTTCTATTTAATAGATAAATAGCATATATAAATATAAAAAGCTTCCTGTTCTGATGCTTAGTCTGTGCTCTGTTTTATGTAAAGCTGTTACAAATCACTTGCACTTTTTGCATTAGCTTTTTTTCCCCTTTACCTTTCAAGGGTGCAACTTTTACAGTCTCGACACATTTTAATTACTTCTGGGATGACTGCAACATCTCTCGTTTTTATTCCCTCATCCATTTCCTTATCTTTGAGTGCGTTTGTCAGACTGGATCATCATTATGTTTAATGCACAAGCAGTTGTAAGAAAACAGGTTTGGGAATGAAATGTAAAGAATAGAAAAGAAAACAAGAGAAGAGAAGTGGAGTGAAGGTTGGTAAGGTATTAGATCTAAAAAAAACTAGTGCAGGTGGATAGTTAGTACAGTAGTTAAGAAAGCTAATTACGTTCTCTTATTTAGTTAAAAAATGTATTTTGTACATAATAAGGACATTTTTGCATAATTGCTGGGTAGACTCAAGCAAAACACATAATGGGTTAACCAAATACGACGGGGAAAAAATGTTTTGTTTTTAGGCCAGAAGAACACTCCTGAAGGTGTTTGTGATGTGTTACCTCTTGGACTCTTCCCCCCAGGCAGACTTTGTACCTGATATTGGCTTTGAGCCCCTGCTCTGCTTATCTTTCTCACGCTTTACCCAGAATCCCAAGCTTGCTCCACACCCTCCAGCCTCCGGCACTGGTCACATGCTTGACCTGCTTGACTGGCCTGGACCACACCCTGCCGCTTCACATACCTGTTCAACTGCTGCTCTAAACTCGAATGAAACGGCAGTCCCACACAAAAACGCAGGTTTACACTACATACCATTTAATCTGTCTTTACATGCACACTTTCATGTACCAAACACACACACACACACACACACACACACACACACACACAATGAATCACACACACGATTACACAAAAGCCATGCAAAGAGTCTTAAAGAGAAGCAATTCTGCTTGTGGTTTATTTGCTTTGTGTGATAGTGAACACACAATTGGCCGTCTTCTCAAAAGCCAGTATCACTGCTCCTGTTAAACTCCCATTCCCCAGATTAAAGCCATGGCAAGATTTTTGTTGCGTGAACTTGCACACGAAACAATTACCTTAAAATGAAAATATCAAAAACCCCTGCCAAGAGCAATGCCAAATAATTAAGGGAAACATGTTTTCATTCTCTAAATCTGTGCAGTTGTCCAATAATCTACATCTCATTTAGTATATATATTGAATGCATGCACCTGAGCTTCAGCGAACTCCTCTGGCCAAAACCATGTAATGAAAATCATTCAATCAAATGTAGCTAACGCTGCCAGACAGAGTGAGCTCAGAGTGCTGAAATTAGCACTTTAGAGAATAAAATTCTACTGTTATTGTGATGCAGTCTATGGTTTAAAGATATTTTTGTGTGAACAAAATAAAAAAGGTTGATTGATATTTATCAGGGCGGCACGGTGGCTTAGTGGTTAGCACGTTCGCTTCTCAGAGCTAGGGATTCCTGATTCAAATCCCAATCTGGGTGGAGTTTCCATGTTCTCCCCGTGTCCATGTGGGTTTCTTCCCACAGTCCAAAAACATGAATCAAGATCAATTGAATTCTCCAAATTGCCCTATATAGAGTGTGTTTGTGTGAGTGAGTGTGCCCAGTGATAGATTGGTGCTCTGTTCTGGGTGTATCTGCCCAGCGCCCGAAACGTTCTCCCCTGGATGGGCATGGATGGTCCCCCCCGTGACCCTTATAGAGGAGAAAGTGGAAGATGATGGATGGAAGTGCTGAGACATCCTAAGCCACTTCTTGGTGATTGTATATAAAGAGTATATAAACCTCAATAGGATCCTAAAGAGTAAGTCTGTCAAATGTCATGATAATCAATGGCTTGCAATGCTGTGGATTTGTATAGTGAATACATCCCCCCCCCACACACACACACATATACACACATACACAGACTTTCTAATTTATAGGTTATATTCGTTATTTCACATTACCCAACGTCTCTAAATCGTCTGCTCTTTCAGATCTCCTGTTGGTTTGTTATTAGCCCAACCTTACCGAACAACTTGTTTCCAGAAAGCTATTTAAACAGTTACTGACTAATGAATTTTAAATGATTAAGCATTTTACTTTCACACATTGTTTACACGATAATAGTCAGCTGTCCAGTATGTAATCCCTGTCTGTGGGCAGCACTACCTCTGTCATCACACTTTTTCTGTAAGCTTGAGTGTTTGCGATACCTTAAGTTATTATCTGGTGCAATATTTATTCTTTGAGGTGTAATAGTATGTGCTAAAGCCAAAATTAATTCCGGTAAGCCCTACACACAGGCTGAGTGTCTGATTCTGATAGAGTGAATGGAACCTCCTGCTGTTCTTTAAACAGTGAGTGATGCAAACCTTCAGAAGCTAATTTAGTAAAAGCATTTATGAAGCAAAAAATGTATTAAAAATCTATAAAAATCATCACTAAAAGAATATATAAAGTACTTTTATATCTTCTTATTACTGAAGCAAAATAATGGTCATGGATGTCACATAGACCTTCAGACATTTGCAGTTGGACTGCACCTTTCTGGGAGGGCCGCAGTGCATACTGGGAGATGGCAAGGTGATTGGCATATGGGAATGCCGTATAGAGTGAAGGGTCATGGGTGAGTCTAGAGCAGTGGAGGGGGTAGAGAACTGCCACTGCTTCTCTCTGTCCTCCGGGCTTGGGGTTTGAATGTCAGTTTCTCTAATAATGGCATTCGGTGAAAAGGTCAACTCCAGTTGTCTGACCATGAGAGAGAGAGAAAGTGAGAGAGAGAGAGAGAGAGAGAGAGAGAGAGAGGTTGTGATGGTGTGGGGGGGTTATGCTATGCTGGAGGCGGAAATTGATTGTCTAGTAGAGGGAAAGGAAATGAACAGAAAAAGAAAAATGGGAGGCAAGTGTGCATAGGGAGGGTGGAGACAAGTAAGGGAATGAGAAAGAGCATGAAAAGGCAAGGCCAGAGTAGAGGACTGGAGGACACAGAAGTGTCATGGCCAGCCCAAGATATGCATGTCTGCTTTATAAATTACCATGAGGCTTTATTAGTTTCCTATCTCTCCTTGGAGACAGTTAACATGCCTTATCACATGCACTGAACCTGTGCTAAATAAAACCAAAGAAATCAGCAATGAAAGCCATAAAATTATTCATGTCCTCTACTCATTGGCCCAGTAAGCACCCAGGTGCAGTTAAATGCAAAAAGTAAATTTCCCTAAAAAGCAGATTAGCCAAAACTTTTTCTCATAGGAATTACAGTCATGAAAAAACAATATACATACTATTTTAGAAAAATAGCGGGCGGCACGGTGGCTTAGTGGTTAGCATGTTCTCCTCTTAGCACTAGGGGATCCCTGTTCGAATCCCAATCTGGGTGGAGTTTCCATGTTCTCTCCGTGTCCACGTGGGTTTCCTCCGGGTTTTTCGGTTTCCTCCCACAGTCCAAAAACATGAATCAAGTCAATTGAGTTCTCCAAATTGCCCCATATAGTGTGTTTGTGCCCAGCGATAGATTGGCACCCTGTCCTGGGTGTATCTGCCCAGCGCCCGAAACATTCTCCTCTGGATGGGCATGGGGAATCCCCCCCCCCGCGACCCTAATAGAGGATAAAGCAGAAGATAGTGGATAGATGGATTTAAAAAAATAATAATATATAAAGGTAGATATATAAAGACAAATCTAAACTTAGATGTACAGCATCACATCTCAAATTCATCCCATGTCATCATTTTCCACTTAATCCTTAAACTCCACTTAAAACTTGGGTTGCTCACTCACACACAAACTATATATATAAGGGCAATTTAGAGCAGCCAATTTACCTTGAATCTATATTTTTTGAATGTGGGAGAAAAACGGAGAACCCAGAGAAAACCCATACGTTCATGGGAAGAACATGAACACTACCTTTATTATGATTTAAACCTGGTTCTTAAGTAATGAGAGGCGAACGTGCTTACCACAATGTCAACTTGTCACAGCACATGACAAATTAGAAATAAAGGCTAAATGAAGCCCTGCATTCGAACCTTTTTCACAATTTTGCTTCAGTTCTTTGAGGTTTGTGGGCATTTGTTTATGCACAGCCAAAGCATTGTTCAATGTTCCACCACAGGATCAACTGGGTTATGATCTGGACTTTGACTGGACCATACTTTTTGCCTTTTTGTCAATTAATTGTCATTCAATAGTGAGCTTGGTATTTTTTTGCAATAAACATGACAAGGTCTGACTTTAGGATGAATTCGCTAAGATGTCTGCTTCTCGGAAGCTTTGCATCTGTCTTGAATGCTTTCTGTTTGTAAAATATTGTTAAATGTGGGACTATAGATTATTTTTAACTGATCTAATTAGCTTTTCATGTTTAATGTGCAGCAACAATTGCTTTTCTAGTATCTCTGCTGATGTCTTCCCTCCATTCTGTTAACACACACCTGGATGCTGCTTCTGTGGTGGTTACATATGATGGTGGTGGTTACATATGATGCTATGATCAGTAAACAGCACTTGCTGCTTTAAATTAGGTCATTTAGCAGACACTTTTACCCAAAGCGACTTACAAAGTGAGTACAGGGGTGTCCACAGCATGCGTGGAGCAATGAGGGTTAAAGGCCTTGCTCAAGTAGCCACATTGGTAACTTGAGTTGACCTGAGATTTGAACCCACAACCTTCAGATTAATAGCCTACTTATCTCCTTAGTTTTTATTAGAAGCAGAAAAGAGTACATGTAGATTTTTACACACTGCTTTTGCATTATGATTTTTTGGTAAATGAATAACAACTGTTCATCTGTGGTTGTAGTTACTTGGTTTTACAAAATTTAAAGAACTGATCATTTTAATTAGGTCCTGATACCTAAAATCACAGAATGCACAGAGGGTGTCCTTTGTTTCACATAATGATCACCATGATGATCATACATTTTGTATAATATCACATTTTTGATAATAAACTAAAATCTCAAGCACAGAAATTACTGATTAAAGAAACTGAAGTATCTTGTGCAAGGACAGATACAGCCTTTTAAACCTTTTAACTGTCTTATGTACTTGATTTTTTCTCTCTGCTTTTCATTCATGTCACGCATAATATTGTAAAGCCTCTTTCACACAGCACGTGAGAACATTTTTTTATTGAACACCAAGGCAAAATATTCAGACAGATTTAACGAAGGGACGAGACTTTTTTGTTTTTGAACAAATCAGAAACTGGCTACTGTAATTTTATATTTTGTTAAGTTTTTTTTTCACAGATCCTCTTAAACCACTGCAACAAGTTTAAGTTTTTTCAAAACATTTATTAATATAGTTCCTTTGATACTTGTACATTGTCTCAAAGCAGCTTTACAATGTTCTAAGTCTAAAACCCTAAAGAGCAAGCCGAAGTAACAGTGGCAAGAAAAAAACTTCCTGTTAAATTGTTTTTTGAGGAAGAAACCTTGGGAGGACCAAGGCTCAGTATGGGACTTTTCCTCCTTGGGAGGCTGGGCAGCATCAGTGCAAGACACCTATTACATCCATATGTTTGGTCATTTAGCAGACGCTTTTATCCAAGGTGAACACATAAGTGTTAAGGGTCTTGCTCAAGGACCCACATTGGTAACTTCAGTGGACCTGGGATTTGAACCCACAACCTTCAGATTGATTGCCCAAACCCCTAACCACTGTGCCACCACTACCACTCCCATTCTGACACCCATGTACAGATAAGCTTTAGCACAATTTAACACACTTTCACCAAATCCGTAACTTTGCTGAGCTGAAAATCCCCCCACCACCCAAACAGTAGGTGCACTCTGGTTGTCCTATGGGGCTTCTAACCATTAGAAAACAGTAATAATATGAAGCAGATGGACTACAGAAGGCAATTGTAGAACTACAAAGACTATTTGGCAAAACAGAGTTTCTAATTATGCCTGCAAAATTCTCAAGTCTTCATGACTGACCTTCCAAATAAATGGTGTTACAACCCCCAGCTCAAACACTCTGAAAAGGTCACAGAAACGACTGGTTCTTACAAATTTATTTTCTGAAATATTAAGAAAATCCGAGGAGGCATGGTAATACAATGTTAGCCAAGCTTTTATCCTCTCCCTGCTTGACTACTGCAAAGCATTGCTTGCCAGTCTCCCATCTTGCACAATCAGCCTTCTTCAGCTGATGCTGGACTCTGCAGCTCATCTTGTGTTCAGCCAATGCGAACATGTGCGAACCCTAAGTCCATTGTCTTCTAGTTTCCCCTTACATATAACATAAGAATCTGACACTAGCCTACAGGACAATCTCTGGATTTGCACCTGTTTACCTATACACTGCTCTTCCATGGTACAACCTACTTTGTTCACTGCTTTCTAGTGTTGTCTGCTGCCTGGTTATTCAACTTCCCCATGGTGCAAGTTTCACCACTGCTGAATAATGGAATGACTTTTCTAGCTCTGTCTGTAATGCAAAGACATTTAGCACTGTTTAAGAAAATCCTCAATACAAACCATTTTTTATCCATATGATAAGAGGAAGAGGAGAGTAGTAACTATTCCAGTAATTAAGTGATCTAATTTGCCTATGCTTGCACACAGAGGAATTTGTCCTTTACCTTCAACCCATCAGTGCAGTAACAGACACATAAAACACACTGGTGAAGTGAGCACACATGCCTGGAGCGGTTGGTAGCCTTGTATACAACGCCCGGGGAGCAATTTGGGTTAGGTACCTCGCTCAAGGGCACAGCTATAGTACTTAGTGGGACCGGGAATCGAACCGGAGACCTTCAGGTCACAAGGCTGGTTCCTCAACCACAAACCTACAACTGCCATAGGCTAATTATCTTGATTGATAATACTGCAGTTCAGCTGGTTCCTCCTTAATTTGCTGAATTGTATTGTTCAAGTTGAGAGTTGCTTTATATTTATGGGTCTACAAAATGTTATTAAACTATTAAAATGAATAATCAGTGTAGAAACACAATGAGATCCCTAATGAAATGTTTAGTAAGTGTTCAAACTAGTCAGTTTACTGCATGATGCCTCAGCCATATCTTCAATTTTAATGTTTTCTTGTGTAATTCACATGTTTAAGGAAACATCAGTCAAGCATCAGGAGTTCATTTGAATGACCCAAAAAATAGCAGCTGTGCCATTTTTTAAATATATATTCACATAGAATAGTTTGTACAGGTGGGTGTGGTGCCGTTGGAGTGTTTAGTTGGTTGGAAAAAAGTTCCTAAGGAGAACTTAGACTTGTGGAGATCTACATTTTGTATCAAGGTTTTGACTGTGTTACTAAAACTTTCCCTGTGTAAAAATGGTACAAAGTAATCAGACAAGAAGCTATAATGTAAAATACAGACAGAGATGTAGAAATTAGCTCTCACATACAGATAGAAAAAAAAGTCCTGAAAAGTCCTGACATCACTTTGTTTTCCATCCATCCATCCATCCATCCATCCATCCATTATCTTCCGGTTTGTCCTCTATTAGGGTCGCGGAGGGGTTCCCCATGCCCATCCATGGGAGAACGTCTCGGGCGCTGGGCAGATAGACCCAGGACAGTGCGCCAATCTATCGCTGGGCACACACTCACTCACACAGACACACTCTATATGGGGCAATTTAGAGAATTCAATTGACCTTGATGCATATTTTTGGACTCTGGGAGGAAACCGGAGAACCTGGAGAAAACCCACGCGAACGCAGGGAGAACATGGAAACTTCACCCAGACTGGGATTTGAACCGGGAATCCCTAGTGCTGAGAGGCGAACGTGCTAACCATTAAACCATCGTGCCGCCCTCATTTTGTTTTAAACTGCTTAAAAATAATTGGTAATCAGATATAAACTTTCAGCCCATTTGGACTTAAGGGGTGGGTGTCCCCATGCCCATCAAGGGGATAACATTCCGGTGCCCGGGCAGTTGGCGCCAATCCATTGCTGGGCATGGACACACACAGACACAGACACAGACACAGATACAGACACACACAATATAGGGGCAATTTAGATGGGGTATTCATGTTTTAGGACTGTGGGAGGAAACTAAATACAGTAAATTATATTAATTATTGAATTGTTTTAACCACCATTGATGTTAACGAAAGAAATCATTTTCCATGAAAAAAATACAGACAAATTTGGCCCCAAAATGCCCATAATAGGTGTCTTGGAGGAAAGCCTTTTTTTGTTCTCACACAGTAGAAAGCATAATTCATCAGGATAGCCCTGCTGACCACATGTCTAGAAAGGAAATGAATAAGACATAAGAGAGAAGACAGTAAATTTAAGTAAAAACCTGACAAAATGACTAACTCTTCTCTGTCTGTGTTTTACGGACAGGATATTAGACTTGGGGAAATAATTAAACTAACAACTGAGTAGGTCTGGCTAAGCTGTCTCCCTAGGTCCGATATCGATACATTAGCTAAGACAAGCGCAATGCATTTTGCATGGGACTCTCAGTGGATGATTGATCAGGCTATAATTGCAGCCCGCAGTGTTCTTTCGACATTAGCTAGGTCAAGCTGGCAGGCTCGGCTGTCTGGGCGTGGGTCAAAATTATGCCGGAACGGTGGAGTCACCATTACTGCTAAACCACTGTGAAAGTCGCCCATTAATTAGCATACACACTCCCTCAACTCTCTCCCTTACACGTATTAAGCTGAAACTACAGCATTGCCAGAGCTTCGGTCATTCTCTCTAACTGCCAAACATAGGCACGCAGCCATCTACTCGTTTAGACCGAGGATGAGAGTCACGAAAACACTGACAGATAAGAGTGAGAGAGCGGAAAAAAAAGATAAATAATCTGCTCTCGTCAGTGACCGGTACTCCTTTTGGTTTCACTGGTTAATTGAATTGGCATGTCAACAAAGCCATTCAGTTACTGAACTGCTTGAATAATTGCACATCACAGCTGTAGCATATTACTTGCTATTTCCTGGAGGCAAAGGAAACTTATGCACAGTGCGAAAACAACAGAGTGAAATTGAATGACTGAGCAAGAGCCAGCGATGATAAAGATTTAAGGGCATTTTGGAGAGGATTGACAGATTGACTTGCATATCGCGGTCGTGGCAACTGACTAAAGCTTCTCAAAGGTGTACGTCAATAGGGCAACCGTAACTTCTTAACTTGTGGCTAAGAAAACACCCTTGTGACCTGAAGGTCCCCAGTTCGATTCTGGGTCCCACCAAATGCCATGACTGAAATATCCTTGCCCAAATACATCCACCCATTATCTTCCCCTTTATCCTCTATTAGGGTCGCAGTGGGGTTCCCCATGCCCATCCAGGGGAGAACGTCTCGGGCGCTGGGCAGATACACCCAGGACAGGGCGCCAATCTATCGCTGGGCACACACTCACTCACACAGACACACTCTATATGGGGCAATTTGGAGAACTCAATTGACTTGATCCATGTTTTTGGACTGTGGGAGGAAACTGGAGAACCCAGAGGAATTCCACACGGACATGGGCACATGTGTATATGTGTGTGTTTCGCTGTTCCAATGTGGAGGACAAATTCCTCTGTGTGTAAACACAGTTTGCAAAATAGATCACTTTATCATCTGAGGGATCTGCTTATAAAACTTTAAACTCACCTCTTTTAGGATTACCGGACATAAAAACTTTTATTTATGTACAGAAAGACCCAAACAGATAAGTTGGATGTCTAGAACATGTGATGTACTAGTGTAAGCATGAACGCTTGAGTAGCAGAACATTAAGCTGTAGGACATTAGGATGCTGTCAGTCCTATGTGTGTTGACCTGCAGTGAGCTGTAAAGCTAAAGAACTGACTGACATGGTCAGCTGGGTTCTAATCAGCATGCCTGGCACTGCCACTGCCACATCTGTCTCACCGAAAAATCTGACCAGGTCATTAGGGTCATGCAACCCAACTCTTCTGTACTCTGTGCAATGGGGGTATTAGGGCAGACATTTGTAGCTGAGGACCTTTGCGTGTCAAAGGACATGTGATACTGAAGTACACTTAAAGTAAGTGCAGCTGTGCTTGTATAACACTGAGGACATGAAAAGGAGAAACACTGTTGCATCAGAAGAAAACTGATCTATAGATGATTTAGTTATGATCTACATACCTTTATTACCTAATATAACATTATTACCTGAATAATATTGTGTACTTTCTCCATCTCTAAAATTAAGACTTATTAAGACGTCAATCAAGACTTTAGCACCAGATCTTTTCGGTCCTGTAAACTGTGAGTCAGGGCTTTTTCAGCACATTCCACAGATGCTCATTCAGATTGGGGGTGAATTTTCAATGCCATGGATTCCGGCTCTTCAAATTTAAAAAAAATTGTGACAATGGTTTAAATAAATGTACGCCGCGGGGGGGGGGGGGGGGGGGGGGGGGGGGGGGGGGGGGGGGGGGGGGGGGGGGGGGGGGGGGGGGGGGGGGGGGGGGGGGGGGGGGGGGGGGGGGGGGGGGTGTGTGTGTGTGTGTGTGTGTGTGTGTGTGTGTGTGTGTGTGTGTGTGTGTTCTCTATACACCATTGCTTGATTACCATGACATTTGACATATGTAAAGTTCAGGACTCTTTACATTTACATTTCCTGATTATTAAAAGTATCACGTGTGACCTCATGGAATTTTATTTATCTTGCAATGTAAATCATTCATTTTTAAAGTAAATATATGTGGTTAGCATCATCGTTTCTCAGCGCAGGTTTGAATCCTGCCCTGTGATGAATTGGTGCTTTGTCCTGGGTGTATCTGCCCAGCGCCTGAAACGGTCTCCCTTGGATGGACATGGCGAACCCGCCCACGACTCTAGGCCCAGTGTGTGTGTTTGTGTTTTCTATACACCGTTGCTTAATTATCATGACATTTGACATACTTAGTGTTTAGGATCCTGTGGAGGTTTATATACTTTTTACATTCAATAGACATAGCCAATTACACGTCAGTTAATGTTTACAACCTTTGCAGGATAAATCAGCACAAGCCTGGCCAAGAAGTGGCTAGTATGTTAATAAAGCCTGCTCTCTAGCATGAGAAATCTGGTCTTCGGTCCTTATTGTCCTTATCACCCAGAGATGCACTGTGTGTTCCGACATCACACTCACCTGTTAGTTAATTAGGGACCTTATTGCCCCTAGACTCATTTTCTGTTTTATCAACTCCATTTGCCATATAGATCCACTTTGTTGTTCAAAATTACAGAGTGTAAAACTCTTTCTTTTCAAGGTGAAACAATAAATATGAATATAAATGTCTCCCGGACCGAGAGTGCAGTGAGTGCACTTTAAAATTCTGTCTGATTTACTTATAGCAGGGTCAGAAACGGAATTGGATTTATTGTGTGTATAATGTTTGTACATAGGAGGAATTTGTGTTCATCTGTTAGTATCTCTTTAGTATATACATGAAATGTATGAATTAAATGGCATTACACAATTAAAAAATACAAATATACAAACCAAGTACATATATTCAAAGCCATACGCCAATTTTTTATTAGTTTAATAATATTTTTGGAGTACTTCTGCTCAAGTACATAAGCTGTGGATATATTTTATTACTGTGTGATGCTCGATGTGTGACTTTTTCCCTTTAGGTTTTATTTTTTTTAAATTTTATTTTAGTGCATAAAATGACACACAAGGAAATGTTTTGTAAATGAAAAAATAAATTGTAAAGTCTCTTTGACACAATGCATTTTTGAAACCAAAAACACTTTTAAAATGAACTTAAATATTAAATAAAATAGAATTTTTAGAAATAATGAAATAAATTAAATATATGATTTTGTTTATTGGCATTGTGTGTGTGTGTGTGTGTGTGTGTGTGTGTGTGTGTGTGTGTGTGTGTGTGTGTGTGTGTAGGTGTGTGTGTAGGTATTTTAAACATTTTTGGACTGTTTACACTCTTACATGTGACTTATGGAATTTGAATCATCATGATAAACCATTTAGTTTTTAAAGTACATCTTAGTAGTTAGCACATTAGCACTGGGGATCTAGGTTCGAATCCCTATCTGGGTGGAGTTTCCATGTTCTCCCTATGTCCACGTAGGTTTCCTTTGGGTTCGTAGGTTTCCTTCCACAGTCCAACAACATGGATTTAAGGTGAAATTGCCCCTCATATAGAATGTATGTAAGTGTGTGGTCAGTGATGGATTGGTGTATTGTCTTGGGTGTATCTGCCCATCGCCTGAAATGTTCTCTCTTGGATGGTCATGGGGAACCCCCCACGACCCTAGTCTCACGTATATGATTATTGGAGGACAATGAGATGAGATGAGATGTTGCATGGTTATATTTAGGGTTGGAACATGGTTAGGGGAAGGTTTGTTTTTATGATTACTAGGAAACTATAAGTCTGTATGAAATGAATGTGTGTAGAAAATCCACACATAAACACAAAGAACAGTGTATGTGTGTGTGCGTGTGTGTGTGTGTGTATATGTGTGTGTGTGTGTGTGTGTGTGTGTGTGTGTGTGTGTGTAAAAGAGAGAGAAAGAGGGGGAGCGAGAGAGACAGTTGCCTGGATATCGTAAGAATTATTTTGTCTGGTTGAGTGTATGACGTAGCAGCAGTTATGTGTTATGGGATCAGCAGACTGCACTGCTGTGGTCACTCTCAGATGAACTACTTCAGTAGATGGCTTTTAAAAGGCCGTGATTACTGGTCACTAAGCTGCTGTGGGTGGCCACAAGACACTGCTTTCTATTGTCACCCCTCTTCCTTTACCTCCTCCTTTCATTTTCCCTTATTTCTTTTTTGCTCCATGCTTTTTCAAATGGTGTACCTTTGGTTTACTCTGACAAGGTTATGCTACTGTGTTCTGACCATGTATTGATTTCCCCCATCAAAGATCCCTGCAGCCAGAAAGGGCTTTGCTGGTTTAGATAAAACTATGACTTTTTTCCTTTCACACAAACACTATGCTCTCTAACTGCTCATTCAGGTCTCGGTTCTGTTATGTTGTTTCTAGTGCCACTGATGTCCAATGTTGATGTCTTTCCACAGACGCCGGCAATTTGAAGACTTGGTCTTGCTTTAAATCTGTATTTTTCTCTCGTTCATATCAAAATCCAAGCAAGAAAATGTTAATGTTAATGTTAAATCTAACTAAGAATATTAGGAAAAGGTGTCTTATGATTACTTTTAGAAAAATGATCATTACACTTCCACTGTCCCAGTTTGGAACATAGAAAAAAAATGAGACCATTTTCATATTTAGAAATTATTCATAAGATCTGAAGTCATGGCATCATTTGCTTTTAGGATGCAAAATGAGATTTTATTATGCGGTTGCTTATGAGTGACTCCCATCCCAGACAGAGGAATGAATGGCTTAATGCCAAGGCCAATTGAGAGGCGCTGTTGAGAGCCAGGGGGAAGATTTTCATAAATTATTCATCATTATACAAAATAATCCTTAGTAGGATTGGGAAGGGGGCTGGGGTGTCAGTTGGAAGCAGGAGTTGGTGGGGTTTTTTTTATCTTTGAGAATGGGGGCATTGGTCTGTGTTTGAGGATTAGGCCTAAATATGTCTTTTATAGTACATCTAAATCGTTCACATGTAATGCATTAAGAACACAGACATTTTGGTGCATAATGTGTGAAATGTTATTGTTAGTTGAAAAGGTTGCAACGTGAGACTGTGGGGAGAGAATGTGTTGACCTGGCTGGGCCGGGTGCACTCTCGTTGGGCCAAGACAGAGATGGAAGTAACCCCCCTTTTCAAATCCAGACTCATATACAGACACAGCCTGAGAGACCAGACACTTCATCATGACCTAGGGTGAGACCCAGACACACCCCATCATACAATCGCATGGACACAGACACACTCATAGAAACACACACCAGGACGCACCCTCGCACACAATCACATATGCACAGACATGCTGGAGGAGGCACTTTCAAAAAAAAGGGAAAACCCCAAACCCTCCCGCTGCCACCAGCTTGAGTTCTTGAGTTGGAGGCCAGCTGATAGAAAGACCGACCTAGACGAGGTCACTGACTGAAGTCACTTTAAGAATGCATCTTCTTGAGGTGAAATGGGAAAGTAGAGTCCTCCAGACCGTTCAACCATCCTGTTTGTTCCCCAAGGACACGGCAGAAAAGTTTGTCTTATTAACACTGCAATTTAATTCAATTTAGAGCCATCTGCCACTGCAAATATGCACACCAACACTGTGCTGTCTCTCATCCCCTGACAGGTCCCTGAGTAGAGACCCAAAAATGATATCTTAAATGTCCTTCAGCTTTGACTTAGGAGCTAATGGACTATAACTCATCAACGCTGTCTACTTTGGTAAAAAAAAAAAAAAAAAAGAAAAGAAAAGAAAAGAAAAAAAAGTTTCACAATGGTTTGTCTAAGTGGACTGTTTGAGGACAAAGGCATGAGGGGGGGCTTCCTCCAGGATTTATGTGCGGTATAACTTCTGAAAAAAAGAGTTTGCTGAGGCAGAATCATATCTATTTTACAACCCTGTCAGCATATTCATGCTCTTCATGAAATATATATTTTGAAATCATGCCCCTTGGTTTATAGGACAACAATAAAAAAGCCCCATTAAATCCAGGTGCAGCTCAGTGAGAAGATTGCCTTCTAGGTCTGTCAGTAGTCACTGCTAGCGAAAGTCTCAGAATTGTCTAAAACTGAGATCTTCACTTATTTTGCTTTGGACTGCGGTCAAGCCATCTGGTTTTCTGCTCCTTTTTGACATCTACTGAAAACGTAGACTTTTGAAACAATGGTCATTTGGCCTTGTGTCGGACAATTTACTGCCATTACCTGTCTTGCAGAGTTATAATTTCAGTTCTTATTCAGACAAAAATGCGGCCAATCAGCCGTCCCCCGTTGGCTCACCTTCTTCTAACTAGGAGCAAATGGCCTTAGAGAATCAGGAGCTCAGTCGGCCTGCTAAAGGGCTCTTGATTTATGAAATTACTGCAAACATGATTGAGGTAGTGGTGATGATTATTGTAATAATACAGCTGCTTGATGAAACAGAGGCAGCTCTGAAGCAAGCATACCTAATGAGGACTTGTAGAATAGGGAGGCCTAATGTGCAAAGTGTTTAACATGAGAATGAACGATTCCCTACCCCTGTCTCCCCCTCACTGCGATGGAGCTGAGCCCATCCTGGACGCTATTGCTCCAGCTGACCACCCTGCATAAATCTGCTAGACTGGATGGGCTAATGTGGGAAATCTTGCCGTTCTTCTATTAGCATACCCTACTACAACACCGCAATACATAACCTACCACACCGTTCAACTACATGTACTAATATTAACAAAATGACCAATTTATTCTGACACCAGTAACTGCTCCAGACACACCACCCTTTGTTATTAATTTATATCCAATATATATATAAATAAAAGAGCACATAGGAAACCAACATAAGAAACTATTTTATATACCCAACAATGATGCTTCGTACAATAGACCATGCAATGCCTAAAACCACTTTGATATATAAGACTCAAAATTTAAATGCCCCCTAGAGAAGCTTTCCAGACTGGTTTTGCCCCATCACTAGAGCTTCAGTCTGGATCTCCCCCCATTCTGGCTGGCTGAGCCAGCAATGTGTGTTAAGTGCTGTTGAATACTAGTGACCTTTAATAAAGAAGGGGATCCTGAGACTTCGTTGGGGGGGGGGGGGGGGGGGGGGGGGGGGGGGGGGGGGGGGGGGGGGGGGGGGGGGGGGGGGGGGGGGGGGGGGGGGGGGGGGGGGGGGGGGGGGGGGGGGGGATCTTCTGGGTTCACACTGTGGACTGTAAACCGGCCAGTTCTCGTTGTCCTGCTGGGTGTCTTGCCCTGCCAGAGTCCTCTTTTTTTTTTTTTTTTTTTTAGCCCTGCCTTCTTTTTACTTCCTTCTTTTTTTTATTGTGTCAGAGAGAGCATTGCGTATGCAAAGAGGCCCAGGCTGCCAAGCCTGAACCTTTGCAAATCAATTTGTCTGTGAAGGCGAGGTTTGAAGAAGGACATAAAATGTACCCAACATCCTTTGACATTACATCACACGTTTGATGACGCATACAAACACGCATATCTATCTATCTATCTATTTATATATAGCTATATATATTACTATCCATTCCAACTGCTTTGTCATGTTAGTCCTCTTTTCTAATTCTTTAATGGTCAGGACCCTGAGGAGACCAGCACAGAACAGGCATTATTTGGGAGTTGCTTGATGTTCACATGTTGGTGGCTGTGTATATGAAGTATGTCTTGCACTGGTTTAAGTGTATCAGATGCATCAGAGCTGTGACCGCTCACTGTTCACTCCATTAGACAGACCTGCTTCACTTTGTAGATGTGAAATCAGGCAGCAATTGTCACTGTAGTGTGCCAACACAAGACATACTAACCCGACACCACATCATTGTTACTGCAGCGCTAGGGATCATTCAACACTCAAATAATATCTGCTTTGTATTGGTTCTGATCATTAGAGAACAGAATAAAGGGACTGCTATAATGTGCAGTGAAACAGTTTGTGATTGGAGAACTATAAAGTCCATTTTTATGGTAAGAGGACTTCATTGAATGGGAAATGAGGTAGTGGAGGACGTGGATCCTTAAGGTGTACACATCTGTTTTGAAAATGCAAACCACTAAGCCACTGTGCTGCCCCCTATAATTGATTATATATAGGTAATTATAAAATAAAAGACACTTTGGTTACATTGGTTAAGGGTAGATTAAGGCATTTGGTTCTGTAAGTAAACACTTGTATTTATTCATTCATTTATTATCTTTCGCTTTAGGGTCGCAAAAGGGTTTCCCTATGCCCATTCAGGGGAGAACGTTTCGGGCGCCGTGCAGATAGCCCCAGGACAGGGCACCAATCCATCGCTGGGCACATACTCACTTTGTGTCTCTAAGATTGTGTACTCTTGCTTTATTATTGACTACTCACTTGTTTGTTATGATGTAAATAATCGTGAACCTTCACTCTTCTGCTTCCCTCTCTGACCTGCCCTCGGTCCTGCTGTCAGCCCAAGGACAATCATATGCCCAGGTTTATTTTAAAAAATCAAACCTATTGATTAAGGTGGAAAAAAAACATAATAATAACGTCTTTCATCTGTCTGCACCGGCTCATCATGCTTGGAAATTTGGCCTAGCGTCCTCACCAGAGCTGGTGGTTCAGTTAATTGCTGGCATGACAATTGAAAGGGAAAAAAGAAGAAAATCTTGGAGAGTATTGATCACCTACGGTCTTATTTTTCATCAAACACCCCCCACTATTCGGATTTGGCCTACATCCCCCCAATTTACACCCTTAATTTAGACTTCTGCTTTTGTGTGCGACGTGTGTGTGTGTGTGTGTGTGTGTGTGTGTGTGTGTGTACAAGTATGTTTCATTCCTGATCAATATCTGTCCCTTTGTGAGGCCCTGTCTAGCCAGTTTCCTCCTGCTCCTCTGGGTCTAATGAGTGGCCTTGACCGTGGAGGGACGGGGCAGACAGCCAGCATCAGATCCATGCCTGAGACACGAAGAGACAGCCCCATGACCTTAGGCCCCATCAGCTGCAGACTCAATCAATCAGCTTTGCTACACACACACACACACACACACACACACACACACAATACTGCAACTATAGTGACCTATGGATTGCATAGCCTTTGTGTCACCATCAGCACAAAGGTGAGAACTGCCACATCAGTTTTTTTTGAAAAGCTTAACATTTAAAAACCCTTTATGAGTGACGTGCGTCCATATAGTTTCGTCCACTGCTCTGATTTTTTTTTTTTTAACTTGACTTAAACTAAAGTCACAGTGAACACTGAACAAGCAAGTTCAAGTTGAACAAAATATGAAAACTCACAACAGTCATTTTATTTTCTGCTTAGTAAACCCAATTTAATCTAACACACAATTTCCTTCAATCGAGCTCTGTGTCCTGACTTGACTTGATGGTGTATCTCATAAGCCAGTGGATTAACACTCACACTCCGCCCCACAATTCCAGCCTTTGCCAGAGTCATCCAGTATTGCATTTCTAATCAGACACTGGGAAAAGGAAGAGAAGAGGGAAAAGAATGCCTAATTGAAGCCGGGGATTTCTCCTGATCTGTGCCCAGGCTGCCTGTACTTACAGCTCTGTTGACTTGCCCCTCATTTCCATGCCTTTATCTGAGAGCAGAGACAGGAACTCACCAGAGGTTGTTCTTACTGCTCTTTTTTTTTTACTTCTGTGGTGCATTTTATTTTACTCTAGTCCCCTTGTGCACATGGTTCTGACCATTAGCTGCAGTTATACAACGTTTTCAGTTAACTTGTTCATCCATCCATCCATTATCTTCCTCTTTATCCTATATCAGGGTCGCAGGGGGGTTCCCCATGCCCATCCAGGGGAGAACGTTTCGGGCGCTGGGCAGATACACCCAGGACAGGGTGCCAATCTATCGCTGGGCACACACTCACTCACACAGACACGCACGCATACACACTCTATATGGGGCAATTTGGAGAACTCAATTTACTTGATCCATGTTTTTGGACTGTGGGAGGAAACCGGAGAACCCAGAGGAAACCCACGCAGACACAGGTAGAACATGGAAACTCCACCCAGATTGGGATTCGAACCGGGAATCCCTAGTGCTGAGAGGCGAATGTGCTAACCACTAAGCCACCGTGCCGCCCCTTAACTTGTTTAATGTGTGCAAAATAGTATGTACTGTGTGCAAATGTTTTATTCATTCATTCATTCATTTATTATCTATCTCCCACTCCTCTACTAGGGTCGTGGTGCAGTTCCTTATGCCCATCCAGGGGAGTTTCGGGCACTGGCCAGAAGGACAGGGCGCCAATCTATCTCTGGGTACATGCACACACACAGAAATATAGAGCATTCAATTTACCTTGAATCCATGTTTTTGGACTGTGGGGGGAGATGGGAAGAATATGTAATCTCCACCCAGATTGGGATTCCAAACCTGGAACCCTAGCGCTGAGAAGCAAACTTTGTTCCTTTTTTTGTGGATGTGGAGCTACTCTGCAGTTTCATCTACCATAAGGTAGACTTAATCATCTACTAGTGTCATGGGGTTCCCTATGCCCATTCAGGTTAGAACATTTCGAATGCTGGGCAAATACACCAAGGACAGGGCGCCAATCTATCGCTGGGCACTCTCACACATGCACACACAAACACATTCTGTATGGGGCAATTTAGAGCATTTAATTTACATTGATCCATGTTTTTGGACTGTGGGAGAAAACCAGAGAACCCAGAGGACGGGAGAACATGGAAACTCCAGCCAGATTGGGATTCGAACCTGAATCCTCAGTGCTGAGAGGCCACCGTACTAACCACTAAGCCACCGTGCCGTCCTAAGACATTAATGAGCTCATCAATATTATTTGCCAGCTTGTTTTCAGATATTGTCTGGCTGTTTAAGACCATGTTGCTGATTTTGTTTTAAACTATCGGTTGCATCTCAGTTTGCATGCAAAGTTCTCTTCGCGCCTCAAAATAATACTAATAATAAAACTACGGGTCATACTTTTGCAGTACAGAACAATAGTGCACATTTAATAGTTTACAATTCACTATTTTACATGAGGTGTTTATTCCTCTTATGGCATTCAAAACACTGTGTACTAGATATAGTTTATGATCCTATAGTTAATAGTTAAGGTTAACGGTGGTGATGGAAAACCAAATTAGGATGTGTTTCTGTTTAGGTTATTTATTTGTTCATTAGAAAATCCTGTTGATGAGTCAACATTGCATGAGGAGCGGAGTAAGAACAGTGCAAGGGAAAGTAAGAGCAAAAGAAAGGAGGGCATTAAAAGGAAAGGAATGGTCATTTTTAAGTAGTGTGGTGAAGTGCGGAAGGTCAGCCGGTCCTCTCAGATAAGACATTTCATGGAACTCTGAGGGTTAGCCGTTTGTAACTTCTTTTTTCTTTCCTTCACCATTTCCTTCAGCGCACTTACTCAAGAGGCCATGGTCAGCACATGACTGGGCGATAAGGAAATAAGGGCCTAGTTCAGTGGCCCTGATAAGACCGCGTGAGGGGCCGCATAGAGAAGAAAAGGGAAGAGAGGTGCGGGCGGAATAAACAATGAGGTGCATTGGGCTCTGTTAAAGAGATTAATTGTGGCAGTGACACCTTTGCTACTGACAAGCACAAGGCAAGAACGTTTCCCTCAGTGGGAAAAAGGGAACCATCCAGGAGTCTGGGTGCCCTGGGAACAGATGTTGCCACTTGGCAGACTTTCAAGCCTTTTAATGAAGGTTAAAACTCACATATCAAAAGACCCTGAAGGCAGCTTAACAAGTCTTCGAAAGGTCTTGGGGATTAAAAAAATGAATATTCATTATCAAGTTAAATTGATTGATTCACAATGAAGGTTCTCCGTAATGTAGTTCTGAAAATTTATTTTGAAAGCTTTTTTGCAAATCTTTGTTACCTTTTTTCAGTTAGCGGCTCAACATCTTGCTTCATTCTATAAAAAAAAGGCTTAATCAGCAGTTGCGCTGAAGATAAAAGCAAAGCTGGGTAAATGGAAAATGATGTGACCACATGACAAAAGAACTTTAGTTGTGGCAGGAAACTCAATCTGTATTTTCATCATGTCATCAGTCAGCTAGTAAAGGTTCCAGTTCCAGTGCAAAAGCTATACCTGTTGAGGCCTGGCAACAATGCAAGTTCATAATGAATGAAATCTTTTGCAACGTCATGCTTATAGACTTTTAATAGATTGTTCAAAGTTAGGCCGTGGATAATAAGCAGTAAGATGCACAAAAGCAGTTATTACATTGAATTAAATGTCAAACAAGTCAACTCAAAGAAGACTTTCAAAAGACATGCAGCTGCTATAAATGCATATATATAGAATTTGACAAAAGTCATAGATACATCAGTTAAAAACTATTTATCCTACATTCATATTACATTTCCATTACATTTGGTCATTTAGCAGATGCTTTTATCCAAAGCAACTTACAAATAAGAAAAACACAAGTCAGAAGTTAAGAAAAAACCAGCGACACTGTAGAATTATCAAACCCGGAGGAAACCCACGCAGACACGGGGAGAACATGGAAACTCCACCCAGATGGGGATTCCAACCGGGAATCCCTAGTGCTGCGAGGCAAACGTGCTAACCACTAAGCCACTGTGCCGCCACTTTTCTGACATCTCTACAGAAAGTAAAAAATTTGGATTTACAAAAAGATTGGATTTACAAAAGGATGAAATAAAATAAAATAAAATAAAATATATATTTACAATGTGCAAGAGTAGATTGAGGGCGGCTTGGTGGCTTAGTGGTTAGCACGTTCGCCTCTCAGCACTAGGGATTCGAATCCCCATCTGGGTGGAGTTTCCATGTTCTCCCCGTGTCTGCGTGGGTTTCCTCCAGGTTCTCCGGTTTCCTCCCACATGTCCTGGGTGTATCTGCCCAGCGCCTGAAACGTTCTCTCCTGGATGGTCATGGGGAACCCCCCCCCGCGACCCTAATATGGGATAAAGCGGAAGATAATGAAATGAAGAGTAGATTGAAATTTGGTTTGAAAAATCAACAAGTTAGATGAGGGTGGCAAAGTGGTCCAGCTCTCACTGCTGGGGATTTAAGTTCAAATCCTGATCTGGGTGGTTTCCATGTTCTCCCCTTCTGGGTTTCCTCTGGGTTCTCCAGTTTTCTCTCACAGTCCAAAAACATGGAGTCAAGATAAATTGGCAGCCCTAGATGCGCATGGGGAACCCTAGTCCCTAGCACTAGATTAGGCTAAAGTGATAAAAAGTTAGATGAGAAGTTATGTAATGTGGGGCTTCCAACAGAAGAAGCCTGCAAATAGCTAAATTAACACATGGTTATGTGGAACCGCTACTTGCTCTATTAAGGCTATTATTTATTTATCATTTATTTATTCACTGAGAAAAGAACTGATTCCTGTCTCCAAAAAGATGCTTTGCATCTCTGCATCCAGCATCCCTCTCATTAACAATTATTTCTAAGAAGAATAATCCAGGTGCAAATTAAAGGTCACCTTTTCTTATTTAGCCAGTGTCCAGTTTTTGTGTTTTCTTCAAAAAAAAACATCTTTTAAGCTTATTTTTGTACTTTTTTGTTTGACTTTGACCTAAATGTGCGGCACGGTGGCTTAGTGGTTAGCACATTCGCCTCTCAGCGCTAGGGATTCCCTGTTCGAATCCCCATCTGGGTGGAGTTTCCATGTTCTCCCCGTGTCTGCGTGGGTTTCCTCCGGGTTCTCCGGTTTCCTCCCACAGTCCAAAAACATGGAACAAGTTAATTGAATTCTCGAAAATTGCCCCCTATAGAGTGTGTCTGTGTGAGTGAGTGTGTTCCCAGCGATGGATTGGCGCCCT
>JAFMOD010000250.1:2373663-2406163 GCA_019802435.1 Corydoras maculifer
GTTGCCATTTTCCTGAACTTTTATTTGGATGATTTGGGACGCGGCCGCTTTTTCACTTAGTGTATCGGAACATCCGGGTATCCCGGGTGGTTAGAGGAGGTTAGTTGATGGCTTCAGCTGCACGGAGTTTAATCTCTGAACCAAAGCGAAGCGCTGCACCGAGTGAACAACAAACTGCACAACACACCCGACAACACAGCGCCAAGGTTTGTTCAGCTCACGCTGCCACACTCATATATACACATGATATACAGGGGTCTCAAACTCATCTGCACCTGGGGCCAGAACTCAAAGCAGATTGATTAGAGCAGCTGATTAGAAAACATCCATCCATCCATCCATCCATCATCTTCCTCTTTATCCTCTATTAGGGTCGCGATGGGGTTCCCCATGCCCATCCAGGGGAGAACATCTCGGGCGCTGGGCAGATACACCCAGGACAGGACGCCAATCTATCGCTGGGCACACACTCACTCACACAGACACACTCTATATGGGGCACTTTGGAGAATTTAATTGACTTGAACCCGGAGGAAACCCATGCGGACATGGGGAGAACATGGAAACTCCACCCAGATTGGGATTCGAACCGGGAATCCCTAGTGCTAAGAGGCGAACATGCTAACCACTAAGCCACGAGAAAATAAATAAAGAACATAAATTAATTCATGTCTAATGATTTTGCTTCATAAAAATATACAAGAGCCCAAAAACAAAGAAATTATTTATTTATTCATTATCTTTCGCTTTATTCTATATTAGGGTTGCGGGGGGGTTCCTCATGCCCATCCAGGGGAGAACGTTTTGGGTGCTGGGCAGATACACCCAGGACAGGGCGCCAATCTATTGTTGCTCATTCACTTACTCACACAAACACACTCTATATGGGGCAATTTGGAGAATTTAATTGACTTGATCCATGTTTTTGGTCTTTGGGAGGAAACCGGAGAACCCGGAGGAAACCCATGCGGACACGGGGAGAACATGGAAACGACACCCAGATGGGTATTCGAACTGGGAATCCCTAGCGCTGAGAGGAGAACATGCTAACCACTAAGCCACCGTGCCGCCCTGATTAGAAAACATAAATGAATTCATGTCTAATGATTTTGCTTTCTAAAAATGTACAAGAGCCCAAGAACAAAGAAATTATAGTTTTTTTTTTTGTTTTGTAAAACAATGCATAGAATCTAAACAAAAAAATTGCAAATTGTGTGTGCGTGCGTGCGTTGTGTTTATATTGTGAACATCTCTGGATGAAAATTCACCAGAAGAATGCACAAACCGCTTTCAATAGAACATTTTGAATATACTGTTACATACTTTCAAAAAAAAACTTTGAAATGTCAACTAATGTCAATAAATTCTCACTCTGTGGCGTTCACCACTGCAAAATGGTGGAACGACCTTCCCAACTCTGTCTGAAGGGGGGGGGGGGGGCGCAGCAGCAAACAATAATCAGGTTTGACGATTTTACAGTGTAGTTGGTTTTCTTCATAACTACTGACTTGTGACGTTCTCATTTGTCACTTTGGACAAAAGTGTCCACTAAATCACTAAATGTAAATGTCAACTGGGGGTGTGTTTACTAAGCTAAAATATGTTATTTTACTTTTTACACTATTTGTTTAGTTTTTTGATTAGGAAGCAGGAGAACCTCAGAATTGTGTGCAGGAAGAACTGTCCCTCACCTGATGACAGGTGTGTGTGTGTGTGGGGGGGGGCTTCACACACTGTTACACAGTCTCTCTGTACTGACTTTTAGAGGCTTAAGCATTTGAGCCAAGTTCATATTAAAAAACTGGCAAGATAAAGTCTGGTTCAGCTGATAAGGTCATTTACATTCCCATATTCAGTTTCTATGTCTAATATCTAAAATATTTCAGAATCGCAGGGCACAAATACTCAGTGAACATGTTTTGGCTAAGTGTCTTTGGTTCGTGGAATGAAACGTGGCCTGATGGATTTCCATTTATTTTATAAAGAGACAGCCTTGATGTTGAGTCTGCTTGTTTAGGGAATTCTGGAGGATTTATGACTCAGCAGTATATGCACTGTCTTGTGAAGATTGTATTAGAAATAACTAGCAGTACCTTGGAATGTCTAGGAATTTTGTCTCTTGTCTTGTGCATGTTTGTGTCTGCAGTTTAGGCTGACAATTTTAAACTTATGTATTCTTGTGTGACATCTAGAATTACTTTAACTTCAACTTAGCAAGGCATAAATTTTATGATATTTTCATTTTTTTATAATCTGTTAACCTGAGCAAAGATCTTATTAAGATCAGCCAGATATAGAGTCATTAACAATAAGTGTGACATTGCTCTGACATCACGGTGTCTGGATGTTGCTTAGACTTCGAAGAATTTAATGAGAAATTAAGAAGGGAGCTCAATAAACTTTTTTTTTCCTGAACTCTAAATAGCCAGTTGCAGTGATAACAACCACAAAAGGATTTTATTCTGCTGGAATACTAGGGTTCTTTTTAAATGTGTACATATAAAACATGAATAGGGTTTAGGCATTTAACCAAATTAAAAAAATTCAGCAGGATCATGCATTTGCAATTACATTTACAATACATTTCACACCAGACATGACAGGGTACCTATTTTTTGTGGATGAATAATGTATTCATACAATTATTTTGTTTGCATACCATGTTTTATGTTTTCCTTGATGGCCATTTGAATTTTTAGATCTGTGTGTTCCTGCATATTCTTTTTGTATAACATCAGGAAGATCAGACCTTTCTTAACTGAACGTGCTACTCAGCTGTTAGTTCAAGTCCTCATCCTATCCCGGCTCGATTACTGTAATGCATAGCTTGCCGGTCTCCTAGCATGCACAATTAGTCCCCTTACAATTGATTTAAAAGACAAAATAATCCCCTGAAGATTGACCACACAAGTTACATTTACATTTAGTTATTTAGCTGATACTTTTATCCAAAGTGACTTACAAATGAGAACACAAGTCAGGAGTTAAAGAAAAAAACAGTTACAGTGTAGAATTATGATCAAACCTGATCATTATCTTATGCAACCTTGTATTCATTTATTTTTAGTATTTATTTTTAATTTATTTGAATTTTTAAATTTATATTAAGTGTTTTGTGGAAGTGATGTGTTATAGCAGTGGCTACAAAAATACATCTCATCTCATAGTGGTTAGCTGGGCAGGTATACCCCAGACCCAGGCTCACCATGGACATTTGGAGAAGATGGAAACTCCACCCAGATTGGGTTTTGAACTTGATCTCCAGTCACTGAGATGTACTGTGTTAATCGCTGTTAACATCATTTTTTTTCAACTCAGCTTTATATTGGCTGTCTATTTTCCTTCTTTTTACTTTTAATTGGCCTCTGTTTTTTTTAAATATACAAGGACCAGACTGTGTGATTGTATTAACTGTTTTCCTTTTGCTTTATTGGTTCTGGAAACCAGTCTATAAATTTAGCTCATTTAGTTGCTTGCTGTGATGATGTGACTGCATCAAGACCCAAAGTATGACCTTGTTCTTGGTATCTTTCTGCTGCAGATTAATAGACCAGCTTTTTTTTATTTTATTACAGGCAGAGTATAACTTCTTTTTGTCTTCTTCTATTCTCTGAATCCATTTAGCTGCATTTTCTTTACCAATGTGGTTATGGCTTTATCTTTACACTGGCCAATAAAATTTGGAAAAGCATTACTATTGCTCTGTCCTTGCACTTTCGGAGCAAACCATGTTGCAAAACTTGTTTTTTGTTAAGAACAGTATTTCACATCACTATAAAACAACAAACTTTGAATGGCAGGCATAATTTGGCTTATGGTGAGTTCAGTGGTCACAGTTTAAAAGGAAACCTGTGAGGAAAAGTGGAAGATGCTTTTTTTTTGTGTGGCTCATCCTCCTGTTATTGCTGTTTTAGAGATCGTCCAAATTTGGACTAATGATGACCAAGGTCACATGGCGTATTGGCATACAAAAAGCTCTTCAGTATATCGTACATTCACACTGAGGGTCAAATTAATAAGATATGTCTTTATTGGAGGGCGGCACGGTGGCTTAGTG
Source organism: Corydoras maculifer (assembly GCA_019802435.1). NCBI lineage: Eukaryota > Metazoa > Chordata > Actinopteri > Siluriformes > Callichthyidae > Corydoras > Corydoras maculifer. Next base: position 2,377,721 of record JAFMOD010000250.1, read on the forward strand.
GTTAGCACGTTCGCCTCTCAGCACTAGGGATTCCCGGTTTGAATCCCCATCTGGGTGGAGTTTCCATATTCTCCCCGTGTCTGCGTGGGTTTCCTCCGGGTTCTCTGGTTTCCTCCCACAGTCCAAAAACATGGATCAAGTCAATTGAGTTTTCCAAATTGCCTCATATAGAGTGTGTCTGTGTGAGTGAGTGTGCCCAGTGATAGATTGGCGCCCTGTCCTGGGTGTATCTGCCCAGTGCCTGAAACGTTCTCCAATGGATGGGCATGGGGAACCCCCCCGCAATCCTAATAGAGGATAAAGCGGAAGATAATGGATGGATGTCTTTATTGGTCCCACAATGGGGTAATTTCGCATTCTCAGCAGCGAAGTACAGTAATTGTGAAAATTAAAAAGATACATCTAATATCTATTTAAGAGAAGAAAAAAACATTAATTACAATAAAAATATTCACAGTTATGTACATAACATATAATACAGACTGTAAACAACTATGAAAGAACAACAAATTGCACAGAAATTAATTATTGCACACATAATGAGTGAATAATTATGGCACAGTGTTATTGTCAGTTTGGCACTAAGCGGTTACTGAGAGCAGTGCTGATTGTACAGTTTTGCTATTGCATTAATATCTTATTGACTAATGACATTTGCTATTACGTCTTTGTAATTGTTCAAGGAAGCAGAAGCTCTATGGGAAGAACATACAAACTCCATACAATAAGTCTGTAGTGCCTAGAAATAGTACATTACATTACGTTTTACAGATGGTCATCTACATTTAGCAGATGCTTTTATCCAAAGCGACTTATTAATAAAAACACCACAAGTCAGTAGTTATGGAGAAAACCAGCTACACTGAAGAATTATCAAACCTGATCGTTATCTGATCCTGCACCCCCCCAACTTTTTTTTTTTTTATTTAAAGGCATTATAATAAAAATAAAAAAAATTACAATAAACTCAGTTAAAAATAAACTAAAGGTACTAAAAATACACAATTATATTATAGTAAAGTGGCAAGTGAAAGTAAGGTGGCATGTGTACAGTATGAAGCTGTTCACTTCAAAACATTCATTCATTCATTCATTATCTCCCGCTTATCCTCTATTGGGGTCGCGGTGGGGGTTCCCCATGCCCATCCAGGGGAGAACGTCTCAGGCGCTGGGCAGATACAGGACAGGGCGCCAATCCATCGCTGGGCACACACTCACTCACTCACTCACTCACACAGACACACTCTATATGGGGCAATTTTGAGAATTCAATGAACTTGATCCATGTTTTTGGACTGTGGGAGGAAACCGGAGAACCCGGAGGAAACCCACGCAGACACGGGGAGAACATGGAAACTCCACCCAGATGGGGATTCGAACCGGGAATCCCTAGCGCTGAGAGGCGAATGTGCTAACCACTAAGCCACCGTGCCGCCTCCACTTCAAAACAATAAAACATAAATATAGAGCACTGTGTGGCAGATGGTAGAATAAAATAATATTGCACATTTAAATAATTATCCTGATTACTTTACTACACATTAAATTTAAAGTTGGTTTACGTTTTACTGAGTGAGGAGTTAAACAGTTTGATTATATAGTTTGATGGCCACAGGTAAGAATGACCTCCTAAGGCGCTCTGTGTTGCATTTGGATGGAATGAGTCTGGATGAATGTGCTCATATGTCTGATCAGTGTGTGGTACGGTGGGTGTGAGGCATTGTCCTTGATGGCCTTCCAACATGTCTTTGGAATGGTTGAGGAACCCTTATAGTAGACCAATGCAGGAATGGGGAGGACATGACCTTTATTTATTTTACATGGAAAGTGAACTGTAATGAGGGGTGGGCATGAGGACCGGAGTCTGGATTTCTCCCGACAGAAACGGACTTCATGGGCTTGTGTCGGGTCCGTAAAATCTCTCTTCCTCTACAGCATATGATGTCACAGCTTATAAAGCTTCACCCACCATCAGACGGAGCCGTTTCAGATGCTCTAATCAATTTCCCTGATCAGCCCCTCTGCTCAGCTTCTCCTCCCCGCCCCCCAGGGCCACTGCGCCACCACACGAACCCTGGCCCTTCTCCATGTGAGCAGAAAGCACATGGAAATGTGCTTGCCACTAAATGTTGTGCCACCCTGCTACCCACTCAGCTGTATTCATTCAAAAGAAACAAAGAGGGAACTGGACTTTTAATAGTTAATATGCACCTTTTATCAGTCTCAAAGTTGTGTCCTTACTTACAGAAGAGAAAGTATTTAAAAAAATAAGATTTAAAAATTACATGAAAGATTTCATTTAGGGCTTATTACTAATTAGCCTGTTACTTCATCATCTAAATCCATCCTCTCCATTCCATTCTCTTTTGGTCGAAAGTAAAAAATGGAAATGTTTGTAATGCCATGATTAGAGATGTTGACTCTGAACACACATCATACACATGTAGTGCGGATTGATAAAGTGTCCGAATGCCATTGTGTACACATGATTATTATATTGTATTTTTCTAGCTGTAGTCAGTAAGCAAAGCAGTTAAAATCAAAGCTTGGCTTCCCTTGCCGAATTCAAGAACTGGCGCCTTAGACATCACAATACTGGTTAGTTGAAACTGCAACAACAGCAAGGCAAAGTGAAAACAAAGCAAAAACAAACAGATGCCTTGTTATTAATGACTTTTCACGGGATTGTTTATTTATTACACATGTGCTTGTTATACTTACAGACCCACTTTCGAGACAATGTGCTGCACAGCTGCAACTACACCACACTTACCGAAGAGAGTGGGAAACGGCACAAGCTGCTGCTTTTTTACTTCTCTCTGCTTCTTCCCCAATCGCTTACAGTGTTATAAGCTCTTAAAGATACTGTATATTGAAAAGACAAAAAAATGAAATACACACGATACTTGTCATTTCAAGCTAATGTTGATACAGACCTCGAAACACACCCTGGACAGGTACCATCACTCACTCGGCATTACATTTTCATTTAGTCATTTAGCAGACACTTTATTCCAAAGCGACTTACAAATGAGAACAACACAAGTCAGTAGTTATGAAAAAAAACAGCTGATTATCAAACTTAATCGTTCTCTGATCCTGCACCCCCACCCCTTTTTTTTCCCCTACAACAGGTGTTTGTTAAAAAGATGCGTCTTCAGTAGTTTCTTAAAAATGTGATTCTGCCTTCCGGACAGAGTTGGGAAGATCGTTCCACCATTTTGCAGCGGTGAACGCCACGGAGCGAGAATTAGTTTCTTGGTAGGGTGGAATCACCAGGTGACAATCATCACTGGAGCGAAGGGAACAAGCCAGAGTGTATTTTGAAAAGATAGAGTGAAAATAAGAGGGGGCAGATCCAGAAATGGTTCTGTAGGCCATAGTAAGTGACTTGTTTCTTGAATCTTGAATCTACAGTACAGGTGGCATTACAAAGTCCTCCAAAGTAGTCTCTGAAATAAACTTCTTGAAATAAACCTGTGCTGATGGAGGAGAACATGCTCTACTCACGCAGAAATCTTTAACTTAAATAAAAGTTAAATAAGAGTCATCATGGTTAGGTATTTTCTCGTTTCATTCATTCATTCATTCATTAATTCATTTATTCATTATCTTCTGCTTATTCCTCTTCTGCGGTGGGGGTGATCTCTATACCCATCCAGCGGGGAAAGTTTCGAGCGGTGGGCAGATGCACACCATTCTATCACTGGGCCTACTCTCCAACACAAACACACTATATATGGCAATTTAGAGCATTCACTTCACCATGTTTTGGGGCTGTGGTAGGAAACCAGAGAACCTGGAGGAAACCCACATGGACACTTGTAAACTCCACCCAGATTGGGATTCGAACCTGGAATCCCCAGCGCTAAGAAATGAACGTGCTAACCAGTATGCCAATGTGCTTTCCATTTTAATATTATATTGAACAAAGCGGCACGGTGGCTTAGGTGCACGTTCGCCTCTCTGAATAGAGTTTCCATGTTCTCCTCGTGTCCGTGTTGGTTTCCTCCGGGTTCTCCGGTTTCCTCCCACAGTCCAAAAACATGGATTTAAGGTCAATTGAATTCTCCAAAATTGCCCCATATAGTGTGTGTTTGTGTGCCCAGCGATAGATTGGCACCCTATCCTGCGTATATCTGCACAGCGCCCGAAACGTTCTCCCCTGGATGGGCATGGGGATCCCCACCGTGAGCCTAGTAGAGGATAAAGTGGAATATAATGGATGGATGGATATTGAACAAAGTTTTAGGGCACACCTAACACCACTTAATACATGTTTCATTGCTTCATATATACATTTTTTGGACAGCTGTATGCTTCTGAATTGGGGGAAACAGTTTGGGATGGTACTTTTCTGTATGACTGTATCCTAGTAAGTTGCGTTTATATAGCACATTTAACACGACTCTGTCCACCAAAGTGCTGTAGATTGTGGAAAATGCAAATAAAATACAAAACAACACAGAATAAGACATAATATGAACAAAGAAAAAACATAAGCATTAAGTTTAGGTAGAAAGATGTGATTTAAGTCTAGATTTGAACGTTTTAAGGAAGGAGCGGATCTGATACACAGTGGAAGATCATTCCATAACTGGTGCTGCAACTAAAAATGCTTGATCACCTCTCTGCAAAAGACCATGGAGCAGAGTATGGGCAGAGTCGTTGCTAATAAAACTAATAAAAGTACTTTAAATTGGATCCTGTTGTAGACAATGAATGGAAGCCAGTGAATTGAAGCACTTCTAGTACATAAAGCAGTGTCCATAAAGTCATGGTTGGGTGAGGGGGGCTGTATCTGCAACCTGTTTAAGATGTATTCCTACTTTCTACTGTATGAATGCTGGAGTAGCAATACGTATCAGGATAATTGAATGAAAAAGAAATCTATTACTGTAAATATCACTGTAATGCAAAGTGAATGGGAATTTTGGCTTAGAAAAATGGGAATCTTTGGGGACTGGTTTAATGTATTCCTTAGCTGTAGACAAGCACTCATCTCCCCAATGAGCCGGAATTGTTCTGCGAAAACTGTGTTGATAGCTCAAAAATTGCAGGAGAAAAAAGGGGGACAAAAACGGTGGAATCATAAAAATTGGATAACAATAGTGTGATTGCCATATATTGCCTCTTTATTCTGCATAAGAGGCTTTTTTTATCATTCACTAATATGATTAAGATACGAATGAAAGATGTTCAGAATATTGTATCGTTTACTTGTGCCGTCGAGAGTGCAGTTTACGTCTGGTTTAAAAAATGTCCAAAAATTTAAAAACGAAGGAAGACATAATTTAGTAGGCCGTCCTAACAACATTGTGTTGTGTTATTCTTTTTAACTGCATAAAATGTACATTTAACAGTCATTATGGTTAGGATTTTGAAGCATTTTAAAGCACATAATTATGAGCTTGTCAAATACCAGGGTGCGCCAAAACAAAGGAACCGCCTCACAAGCTCCAAATGAGGCTGCCCCAGTTTATACTGTATGTTCTACTGTAAGCATTTTTTTTTAAAATGGAATGAAAAAAACATGTGTTTGGATTCTGTATCTGCTTTTGTTTCTGACATTCATACTTTAATCTCCTGTTATCCATCAATTCATCCATTATCTTCTGCTTTATCCTCTACTAGGGTCGCGGGCGGGTTCCCCATGCCCTTCCAGTGGAGAACGTTCGGGTGCTGGGCAGATACACCCAGGACAGGGAGCCAGGATCTATCGTTGGGCACACTCACTCACTCACACAGACACACACTATATGGGGCAATTTGGAGAATCCATTTGACCTTGAGCCATGTTTTTGGACTGTGGGAGGAAACCGGAGAACCCAGAGGAAACCTACGCAGACACAGAGAACATGGAAACTCCACCCAGATTGGGATTCAAACTGGGAATCCCTAGTGCTGAGAGGCTAACATGCTAACCACTAAGCTACTGTGCCGCACCTCCTATTAATAAAGCAGTATTAATATTTTGGGGCCCTATTTTAGCGATCTTCAGTGAGGAGTCAACTGCTTGGTATACCTGTGTCTGCTATTGTGAGAATTGGAAAAATTATGCAAGATAAAAAGACATGGACTACTTTTCTTAATTATCCATAGATGTGTTTTGGGTATAACATGCAATAAACCAATCAGCGTATCACTTGCCATTCCCCTTTAAGAGTCAGATGTGGTCTGACTTCGGCGGCTTGCTATTTCAACTGTTTGCATTGTCGCACTTTTTTGTTGATGGAAAATATTATTATTTAATTTTCTATTTTGGGCGGTACAGTGGATTAGTGATTAGCATGTTCACCTCCCAGCACTGGAGATCCAATCTTTGAATTTGAATTGTTTGAGTGGTTTTTGAATGGTTCTCCAGTTTCCTCCCACAGTCCGAAAACATGAATTCAAGGTAAATTGAACACCTTAAATTGCCCCATATAGTGTGTTTGTCTGAGTGAGTCTGTGCCCAGTGATGGATTGGTGCCCTGCCCAGGGCGTACTGTATCTGCCCAGTGCTCAAAACGTTCTCCCCATGCCCATCCAGGGGAGAATGTTTTTTTTTTTTTTTTTTTTTTTTTTTTTTTTTTTCTATTGTGTTTATTGTTGAAGTAAAATTTTAGATAGTCGCCAATGCTATGCCTTATGGTTTTGTGCACCACTGTGTTTACAAATGAACTTCTGGCTGTTGACGTCTGTTTAGACGTCTGTTCATTTTATTTTGACTTAAATAAAAGATTATAGCGGCATGGTGGCTTAGTGGTTCGCACGTTCGCCTCTCAGCGCTAGGGATTCCCGGTTCGAATCCCCATCTGAGCGGAGTTTCCATGTTCTCCCCGTGTCTGCGTGGGTTTCCTCCGGGTTCTCCGGTTTCCTCCCACAGTCCAAAAACATGGATCAAGTTAATTGAATTCTCAAAATTGCCCTATATAGAGTGTGTCTGTGTGAGTGTGTGTGTGCCCAGCGATGGATTGGCGCCCTGTCCTGGGTCTATCTGCCCTGCGCCCGAGACGTTCTCCCCTGGATGGGCATGGGGAACCCCACCGCGACCCTAATAGAGGATAAGCGGGAGATAATGAATGAATGAATGAATGAATAAAAGATTATATTGTGTGAATCAGTTTTTTTTTTCCAAGAATAAGTTTCTTACCAAAATGAGTTTTTTTGGTATATTTCAGTTCATTACTAATTAGAACATAATTCTAATCATAGTAATAGATCTTTAAACTTCCATCCCATCTTTCTGCATAACTTCTGACTTGTAATGTTCTCATTTGTTAGTCGCTTTGGATTAAAGCATCTGCTAAATGACTTAATGTAAAAATGTAAATGTAATCTTCATTCTTTATTTTTCCTTTGCTTGTTTTATTTATGTGTTACTCTCTCTTTTGCCTGTGTAGCTCTTTGTCACTTTTTTAGTCACTTAAATGCACCCTCACTCTCTTGCCTTAGTCCTTCTGAGGTTGGCTCCCTGGCAGGAGTGTGGGGTTGGCAAATTGAAGGTAGAGGGAGTTTTAAGCCTTATCACTGTTTATTCTTAGATTTCAAACATGCACAGAGGGTGTAGCCACAGTAAAACCCAAATCCCCACTGTGCAGACTACCCTCGGGGTCTTACTTACTGCTTACCCCTACCTGCCAATCACTCCTCTACCCACAGGGCCAGAGCAGGCCTCTCCAAAGGGGAAGCAATCTAAGGCCACCTCCTCTGCATATACTTGTTTCTTCTTGTCTGATGCAAAATGGTGCATTTTAATAAAATGTTTTTTGCAAACTGATTTGCCCTTCAAATATTCCTTTTAAAGGCTGTTTTTTAAATGTGAAAGCTGTAATGTTGTCCTTGGATGAAAAGCTTTTTACTAACTTCTGATTGGTTCTGGAATGACCTATATGGACCCTTTGAATTTGACTTCGAAAATGCCCAAAAGGCACATGCAAATGTAAGCGCATGTGTGTGTACAGGTCTGTGTGTGCATTAGTGATGTCCAGATTTACACTTTAATGTCAGTAGCAAGCAGTAAGCCCTTTCTTAGTTCCCCTACTTTTTTCCTCAGGGATAATTTCTGACTCTGGAACCTGGATTTCAGTATTTTCCACAGCAGTAATGTCAGACTAAATAAACATTTTTTTATTTTTTCACGTCGTTTGCCGAAAATTTTAATTATACTTAATATTACTACTCAAAATTTATTCATTCATTATCTTCCGCTTCATCCTATATTAGGGTCGCGGTGGGGTTCCCCGTGCCCATCCAGGGGAGAACGTTTCAGGCGCTGTGCAGATACACCCTGGACAGGACACCAATCCATCACTGGGCATATACTAACTCACACAAACACACTCTATAGGGGGCAATTTGGAGAACTCAATTGACTTGATCCATGTTTTTGGACTGTGAGAGGAAACCGGAGAACTGGGAGGAAACCCACGCGGACACGGGGAGAACATGGAAACTCCACCTTGATGGGGATTTGAACCGGGAATCCCTAGCGCTGAGAGGAGAACATGCCAACCACTAAGCTACCGTGCTGCCTACTTCTCAAAATGAGGCTAATATATCTACGTATTGCTTTCCATAATCTGTAAACTTTGTGGGACTGTAATCAGTTACCCTACTGTGCGGTAAGAGCTCTGCAACTTAAATATAATTATGCAAAGAGTGTGTGACAGCCATAGTATCATTAGACGTGGCAGTGGGAAATTGGCTTTCTAGGTCCTTAGAAATGCCTTCACTGTTCTATATAATATTTTTTAATTTATCAGTTCCAAATTTATTCTATCCAATATTTCTTTGACAAACAGAATTTTAATCTATACATAAAAATCTTTCAAATATGCATTTTTAGTTTACCTTGGAATGTGAAGGGTTAATTTAAACATCCTCTTGTCTCTTTGTTTGAATTGTTCAGTCATTCTGTTCAGTTGTGGCTGTTGGTCTATGTAAGATCTTACAGTCACTTAGAGAAATAGTCATTCACGTCAGAGGGTCTTAAAATTACTGTTAGCTTCTGAGTAATGATGATTAGAGTTGGACACGTTACTGTTAATGACAAATTATCATGTGTTCCCGTTAAATTCAAAGTGTGAACTGTTATGCACATATTTAAAAGTGCATTCAAGTTCAAGAGTACCGTATTTTCCGGACCATAATGCGCACCGTATCATAAGGCGCAGTCTGAATTACGGGGTCTATTTCTGTATTTAAACCACGTATAAGGCGCACCGTACTATAAGGCGCAGTCTCAATTACGGACTCTATTTCTGTACGGTACTTATTCTGTACGGCACCGTATAATGAGACACTTGCTAAAACATACGATCTACAAGAAAAGTAAAGGATGCAAATCGGTGATTTATAATTGAAATTTATTATAAAACTTGACAAAACACACATTATTTTTAATCACTCTTCTGCCACAAATCCATCAACGTCCTCATCTTCTGTGTCTGAATTAAAAAGCTGCGCAATTTCACTATCCATCCTGTCCATCCTGTCGCCAGGCGGCTGTTCAGCAATGACGCCGGCTTTCGCGAAAGCTCGGACAACAGTTACAGCAGAAACCTTAGCCCGGGCATCCACAATCCATTCACAGACAGTGGCGTAACTCGCCCGCCGCTGCCTCCCGAGTTTTAGTAAATGTGTGTTCGCTGTCTATCCTCCATCGCTCCCACGCCGCCCGCAACTTTACTTTAAACGCCCTGTTTACGCATTGTCCAGCAGTCAGAGTTCTTTATTTAATCCTCCCGGAATGATGGCAAGCTCCGAATTAATTTTCTTCACTCTGCTTTTTACGAAACCACCCGGTCGCACAACAATACTTTTATAGATTTTGGAACTCAGTACACGTATAAGGCGCATCGGATTATAAGGCGCACGTCCGAATTCTGGGAAAATTTTAGGCTTTTAGGTGTGCCTTATAGTCCGGAAAATACGTTACTTATTTATATATTTTTACATTGGTACTTTGTCTTAAAACAGCTTTACAGTGTCTCAAGCCTGTAAGTGACATTGGCAAGAAAAATGTTCCTGATGTTGTTTTTAAAAAGTAAATTTTGGGAGGACCCAGTCTCAGTGTGGGACTCTGGCTGGCAACATTAACTGTGCAGCACATCAATGTACAGGGTGTTCCCCCTGCCCTTCCAGGAGAGAATGTTTTGGGTGCTGGGGCAGATGCACCCAGGACAGGGTGGCAATCAATCACTGGGCGCACTTACTCACACTGACACACACAAACACACAGTATATGGGGCAAATTAGAGCATTCAATTTACCTTAAATCCATGTTTTTGGACTGTGGGAAGAAAACCCACATGAAAGAACATGGAAACGCCACCAAGATTGGGATTCGAACCCGGATCCCCAGCACTGAGAGGCGGATATGCCAACCACTAAGCCACCGTGCCAAACTAAGTTCAAGTTTATTTATTCATATATTTTTACAATTGAAAATTGTCTTAAAGCAGCTTTACATTGATCCGAGTCTGAATCCCCAAAGAGGAAGGAAGCTTAGAAGGACCAATGATCTCAAGTATAAATGCATCAATATCCACAGCAAGTCCTCAAAAGGCTGAATGACTTTTTTTTATTGGATTAACTGACCAATTCATTGCTGGGTGCAAACTCGCACACCCAGACACTATAGGGGGCAATTTCAAGCAGCCAATTTACCTTGCATCCGTGTTTTTGAACTGTGGGAGGAAACCGGAGATCCCGGTGAAAACCCATGCGTACATGGGGAGGACATGTAAACTCCACCCAGATCGCAATTCGAACCTGGGTCCCCAGGGCTGAGAAGCAAACGTGCTAACCACTAAGCCACTTTGCAAAATTATCTTTGTTTTTTTTGCTGGTTGCTGGGGAGAACATTTCGGGCACTGGGCAGATACACTCAGGACAGGGCACCAAACTATGGCGCAATTTACTATGAATACCTGTTTTTGGACTGTTGGAGTGAACCCGAGAACCCGGAGGAAACCCACACAGACACGGGGAAAACATGGAACCTCCACCCAGATTGGGACTCAAACCTCAATCCCCAGCGCTGAGAGGCGAACATGCTAACCACTAAGCCACCGTGCCCACATGCAACAAATTCAAGCAAATTGAATTTTCAATGCATGCAAAGCTGAGTGACTTATCGTGGCCAGAACGTGATTGCGAACGTTACATAATTTTCATAACAACACGCCTTAAATTTAAACATTGAAATTCTTCACAAACCTTTTATAGCTGAGTCAATAAATATTAAAATAAAACACTACGTGCATATTTATATTCTGAAGAATGATTAGTGAGGCTTATAATTGGCTGTCTGTATAATTTCTGTGTGGATTGACAGTTTTCTTTAACAGGTCCACTGAGATCAGACCAGAGCTTTATAAGTGTTTGGAAGAGTTTAATCATTTTTTTATCATCGCTAGCCTTCGGTTTCATATAGGCCACGACCTCAGAGCAACACAATGCAAACCTTTTCCAACCCCTGCCAACTTCTCCTTTGCTGCACTTCAGCCAAGCTGTGTGCAACTAAAATAGCACTGTGGTGGAATGGACTGTGACCCCTTCACCTAGCAGTGTCTCGGTTATGGTGCAGATGCCTTTTCCCCCTTCAAAGGTTTGCTAATGCTTCCCTGAGGATCAGGGCCAAAGTGTTTGCAGAGTGCCCCTCTCGCTCGCTCACTCTCTTCATCTCTTCACGGCTGCCAGAGGGCCAGAGAAATAATTCAAACTCAATGCATATTGCAAGCATATTGGTCAGTGCTTCAGTCGGCGAGTAATGACACATTAGTTTTTCCGAATGACCCAGGCTGCCTTGCAGAACAGAGACCAACTTCATCTGGGTCCGCTATGCATGCCTTCAGAGCACAGCTTGCTATAAAGAAAGTTTCAGCACAAAGGGGAACAGATGAGGAAAAAAAAAAAAACAGACTCGGGGAGAAAAGAAGAAAAAGAAATAGCATCCCTTTAGGTAAAAGAATTTCTGCATTGTTTAATATTTAATCACTTTTCCTTCCAACGTTTTGATTTCTTTTTGCATATTCTAGATATAAATATATAATTAATGTCTGAGAAAGCACATAAAAGCGAGAAGAATCTCACAAGAACTAGAAAATCATTTGTTGTTGCGCAAAGCGAATTAATCCCGCCGATGAAAGAAGATGCTGAGGCGACGCTTTTTCCCCCTGCTCTTTGTCTGTTCTTAGATCATAGATTCTTTTGTTTCAAACGCTATTCATTTTGCCTTTTGGTGAGGTGTATAACTAGGATTTCTACACATTTCTTGATTTGTGCGCAAAATTTTTTTCATCCACTTTTATTTGTTTATCATAACTTTTTCGTATTTCTTATTGTTTTAATTCCTTCATTCATTATCTTCCGCTTATTCCTATTATTAGGGTCGCAGGGGGTTTCCCACGCCTGTCCAGGGGAGAACGTTTTGGGCACTGGGAAGATACACCCAGGACAGGGCGCCAATCTACCACTGGACGCACACACTCACACTATATATGAGGCAATTTAGAGCATTCAATTTACCTTAAATCCATGTTTTTGGACTGTGGGAGGTAACTGGAGAATCCGGAGGAAACCCATGCATACACAGGGAGAACATGGAAACTCCACCCAGATTGGGATTTGAACCTGGATCCCCAGTGCTGAGAGGTGAACGTGCTAACCACTAAGCCACCTGATTATAGATTTATGAATGAATGAATATTGCCAATATATTGGTAAAACAATGACTGATTATAGTATCGGGCAGAAAATGCATCACATCAATCAGTGTTGTGTGATTTCTGTTCAGTTGATGGAAACCATTTGAAATAATTTGTCCAATAAAGTTTATTTACCACCCTCAATCTGCTGGGTTAGTATCGTCACAGCGCCCTGGTGTAATCTATTTTTTTTTCTATTCTGTAGCTCAATATTTCATTCAATTCCGGTCACTAATGATTCTCTGTGTGAGTAACACCACACTCCCTGAAAAGTATCTCACTTTCGATATGCCGGTCAGCCAATTATTCCCAGTATACCCCCTGGCATAGGCCAACAGCCCAACTCTGCGGCATTTCAGCAGCTATAATAGTTTGGGAGTCCTACATTTAAGTTGAGTGTCTTCTTTCTTTTCTGTCTCAGTGGGTGGAATAAATACTTCCTGTGTGAATCAGGGTCCAGTAGTTGTGACCAAACTTTTAGGTAGTACATATGATGCGAGCAAACATCATAAATAACTACAAAAACTTTTATTGAACATCTTGATTTTTTTATTTTTTGGTGGCACGGTGGCTTAGTGGTTAGCTCGTTCGCCTCTTAGCGCTAGGGATTGCCGGTTCGAATCCCAATCTGGGTGGAGTTTCCATATTCTCCTCCAGGTACTCCGGTTTCCTCCCACAGTCCAAAAACATGAATAAAGGTCAATTGAATTCTCCAAATTGCCCCATATAGAGTTTGTCTGTGTAAGTAAGTGTGTGCCCAGTGATAGATTGGCGCCCTGTCCTGGGTGTATCTGCCCAGCACCCGAAACGTTCTCCCCTGGATGGGCATGGGGAACCCCCCGCGACCCTAATAGAGGATAAAGCGGAAGATAATGAATAGCTGGATGGATATTTTTATTTTATTTTTTTTTTACTTTCTTTAGATTCGACTTTAAAATTGTGCTTTTGGGTCAACTGAACTTACTGAAAATGTCTTCCACTTTATCCTTTACTAGGGTCACAGTGGGTTCCTCATGCCCATCCAGGGGAGAACAATTAGGGTGCTGGGCAGATACACCCAGGACAGGGCGCCAATCTATCACTAGGCACACTCACTCACACGCACCCAAAACACACTATATAGGGGCAATTGAGAGCACTTGAATCCATGCTTTTAGACTGTGGGGGAAAAACCGGAGAACCCGGAGGAAACCCAAGCGGACACTGAGAGAACATGGAAACTCAACCCACACAAAGTATACAGAATAGAACCAAAAGTTAGTAAAAAAAAAAGCAACAGGTCAGATCACCTTTGAACTTTCTTTTAAGTTTATTTATTCATTTATTTATTTATTATTATTATTTTTTACCAGTGGTGCTGTGTCTTAAAGCAGTTTTATAATGGAAACGTCAGTAGAGACGACAATAACAGAGATCTGAGTGTGTGTGTAAATATATATATCTCGCTGGACACACACTTATTCACACACACATGGACTATATAGGGGCAATTTTAGAGCAGCCAATTTACCTTGAGACTATGTCCTTGGATACCTGGGATGAAACTGGAGAATCCAGAGGAAACCCACGTGAACATGTCCTGCCCTATATGTACAGTATGTCTTATTTGCATAAATAAATTGTATAATTGTTTTTTTTACCAGCTTCATTTACCATAATATGGGCACTTTGTAAATCTATTATTACTGTTTGTAGTCCATCTGTGTCTATTGTAAATTTTTCATTCATTCATTCATTCATTCATTCATTCATTCATCCATTATCTTCCGCTTTTATCCTCTATTAAGGTCGCGGGGGGGTTCCCTATGCCCATCCAGGAGAGAGTATTTCGGGCGCTGGGCAGATACACCCAGGACAGAGCTCCAATCTATCGCTGGGGACACACTCACTTACACAGACACACTCTATATGGGGTAATTTGGAGAACTCAATTAACTCGATCCATGTTTTTGGACTGTGGGAGGAAACCAGAGAACCCGTAGGAAACCCACGCAGATATGGGGAGAACATGGAAACTCCACCCAGATGGGAATTGGAACCGGGAATCCCTAGTGCTGAGAGGAGAACCTGCTAACCACTAAGCCACTGTGTCGCTGTATTGTTAGTTTAATTTACATTGTTTTCTATCAGTCAGAATCCTAAGATGACAATTATAAAGCAGGTAGTAACTAATAAGTGGATTAATCTTCACAGTAGTGAATATTCATTGACTTGGTGTTTGTATGTTTGGAATGTGTAGAGTGTACCTTCAGTGCCGGTGGAGTTCTTATACCCGGTGTCCAATCACTGTGCATGCTATAAGACACATCTACCCTGTTGTAAATGTAAAAGCGGACAATATAGCTCAATCTTTTAACAATGCTAACAGGACATCTGTTCTGACAGATGCTAATGGATGGACAATTTTGGTTCGTGGACTTTTCATAAAGCTAATTTAATTGTAGATGTATTTGATCTAGTGCGTTTTGAAACAATGAGGTATAGCTAAATAGGTAAGACAATTTAGACTTAACTTGGACTTTGCAGTTTCTACGTTTAACCAAAGCCCCCTGGAAATCATTCTAAAAGCATTCATTTTTGATAATCATTCCATGAGGCAAATCTAAATGATCACCTCACTTATGAGTATGATGCATAACTATGAAGAGTGGAAGACAGATTTTCATCTACTTACACTGTGACCGTCATTCCAGCGGCTGCAGAAAAAGGGCTATAATCAGTTCCTCTTTTTTTTATTCCCTTTTTTATGCCTTTGAAGCTCAAAGAAGGAAAAGCTCATAGCAGGTAGCAGGGAATTTGTCCATCTTTGACACTGCAAATGCATTTCTTCCCTCCTTTGAGCTGGGCCTTATCGATATGAACACTAAGCCGTGACTGCTCTGAACTCCTGCTCTTTAGAACTGCGCCCACACTGATGCTGCCAGATGCAAATTTGACCAAAACAGCCGTCTGATAATACTATTGACATTTGGGCCCTGCAGACATTGTGGCTATGGAAAAGATGGATCTGAGAGCGAAAGAGCATAACACACACCCACACATACAAAGTCACACACACACAACTTGCACATGGACTCCCACTTTAATTATTTCTTTATTTTTTTCGAAAGTATGCTTGAGAACTAGATTCGTTAATGATGCAAAACTGGTTGAATTTGTCACTATTTTGTAACATGTCAGTTTTTCTTCTTTCATGGATTCTTTAAATGTATTTTGCAAACAGGTCCGCTGCCGTGTAACGCAGGTAGAATCGAAAGTAGTGTTTCTGCCTTAACATAATCTTTGGAGTGGGCAGTGGGAGAAACCGGCACTTTTGCCTAAGGCTTTAGCCTGTTATAAAGTGGCCAGCCGTGGCTGCATGGGGTTAATTGTGTCTGAGATTAAAGAGCAGAACTGAAACAGATTAAACCCAAGGCTGAAGGCAAAGACAACACATCAGTTCAAAACGAGGCTTAGATTTATAAGGTAATAAATACAAATATCTAAAGAGGGTAAGCTTGTAGAATTTATCTTCTGGCCTTGAAGACCAAGTACAGTTTACAAAAAAAATGGCCAAACAAAAAATAAAATCTTCAAACAAGTTGTCCATACCTTTATGATAAGCATTTTATTTATGTATTTAAGTATATTCGTATGCAGTGTAGTTTGAAGCTAGCAAGTTATAAAATAATAAATATAAATTATTCATTCATTCGTTATCTTCCGCTTAATCCTCTGCTAGGGTCATGGGGGTGGGGGGGTGGATGGGTTTCCCATGCCCATCCATGGGAGAATGTTTCGGGGGCTGGGCAGATACAGCCAGGACAGGGCACACTCACATACATATACACTCACACAAATACACACTACATGGGATATTTTAGAGCATTCAGTTTACCTTGAATCCATGTATTTGGACAGTGGGAGGAAGCCGGAGAACCTGTAGGAAACCCAGAACAGGGTGCCAATCCATTGCTGGGCACACACTCACTTGCACACTATATGCGGGCAATTTAGATAGGGCAATTGACCTTGAATCCATGTTTGTGGAGTATGGGAGGAAACTGAAGAAAACCCATGCAGACACAGAGAGAAAATGTCAACTGCACCCAGATCAGAACCTGAATAATTTTTAATAGCATCAGGCGATATTTTTTTGCAAAAATGTATGATACATGATATGAAAATTTATATCCATCCATTCATTATCTTCTGCTTTATCCTATATTTGGGACGTGGGGGGTCCCCATGCCCATCTAGGGAAGAACGTTTTGGCGCTGGGCAGATACACCCAGGACAGGGTGCCAATCTATCGCTGGGCAATAAAAATGTATAAATAACAATAAATATATCATGTAATTCATCATTATCTTCCACTTTATCCTATATTAGGGTCATGGGGGGGTTCCTTATGCCCATCCAGGCGAGAACGTTTCGTGCGCTGGGCAGATACACCCAGGACAGGGCACCAATCTATCACTGGGCACACACACTCTCACACACAAACACACTCTACATGGGGCAATTTAAAGAACTCAATTGACTTGATCCATGTTTTTGGACTGTGGAAGGAAACCGGAGAACTCGGACCCACACGGACACGGGGAGAACATGGAAACTCCACCCAGATGGGGATTCGAACCGGGAATCCCTAGTGGTGAGAGGCGAATGTGCTAACCATTAAGCCACCGTGCCGCCCCTATCATGTAATTATTGATTTTAATTATGTTATTGAAACAAGTAGGTTAAATAATATGTTGAACTCCGTCACCTCATGAGACGGCTTTTCGATTCAAGATTTTTGCTTTTGTTTTTTTTCGTATTGCTTTGAACTACAGCACACAATGCACCTTATCATGTATATTTTATATTCTATATACACACATGTACAGTACACTTGTCATTCGTAATTCTGAAATTGTAATTACAGTAAATTGTAATGTTACTAGAGAGACACCATCATTCCGAAACCAAAGTCCTTGTGTGTGTAACTTGGCAAAATAAATGTGATTCTGATTCTTATTTTGATTTAGCTCCAGCACACTTAATTCTATTACTACTGCTTGTGACCCTCATATGTTTCAGTTCTCTGCCCTAGAACTTTCCACAAAGAGACTTATGTCTCCTGACCTAGACCCTTACCAGGAATGTCTGCTCCTTTGGTGAAACCTGTCCTTTTCAGTACATCCTGCTCAAGTAAACTCTGCCTGTACCAGACTGCACCTGTTTATTAGGCGTTTTATAGCCACATGTTTCATGATGGCTCTGTCTTTTTCTGGCATTTAATTTTTATTTCGACTTTTTTTTTTTTTTTCTCTTTCAATATTATGTTGGACTGTCCTACATATATGGCATGCTCTTGTAATACTTTATAAGTGTGGTTATGTACATCTATGGCTATTAACAACTATTAAATATTATTAATAGTTTAATAATGCATTTTGTATATTGACTTTAGGTAAAGTGTTAATGAGGAAATTAATGACAACGCTTTACTTTATGCCTGTAAAGACAGCTTATAAGTTTTTATAAACAATTACGAGCATGTATAAAGTCATTTCCCGGAAAAGCATTCACTAAACACAAATGTTATAAGGCTTCGTGTCCCTGGTCTCTATAATACTTGATAAACAGTGTAAATATATAAGTTATAATGTGTTGTGCCAGTTTGTGCTATAAATCCTTATGGCATATTCTTATAACACTTTATATGTGTGGTAATGTACTTCTATAGGCATTAACAAAGACTTTTGACAAGTAATATAAAGCATTATAAATACCAGATTTAGGTAAAGTGTTACTGAGGAAATTTATTACAATACTTTACTTTATGTAAAGCTGTAAAGACAGCTTATAAGCTTTTATAAACAGTTATGATTACTTATAAAGTAATTTTCAGGAAAAGCATTCACTAAACACAAATGGTATAAGGCTTCATGTTGCTGATCTCTATAATAGTTAATAAACAGTTAAAATGTATAGTTTATAATGCATTATGCCAACTTGTGTTATAAAGCCTTATGTCATGTTCTTATAACACATTAACAACATTAACAAATACTTATGACGTTATGAATACTTTATAAAGCTTTATAAATGTGTTAATAATGCATTATAAATACCAGATTTAGATAAAGTGTTACCAAACATTTCAGTTCAGGAACATGCTACAAAAGCAAGTGAAATAACAGCGTAGAATGTAAGTGAATTAAAGTGTAAATGAGAGACAGCCACCCAGACTCAGTAGCCGTCACTGACCCATTTCATTTATGCTGATTAAGACTGTTCAGAATGCTATCTGGCCACACAGTTTGGTAACTTCTACAAAAGCAGACATAAAAGCATAATAACTATCTAGAGAAATTGTTTCAGAAAACTCTGCAAGATATACCCAGTTGGACCGTTTTAGAAAATTAATGAAAGTTCAGATCAAATGAATAATAAATTGGGCCAAAAGGAATTATAAATGAGAAAAAGTTCTCCTCACTATAAAGCAATAGTAAAATAGCGTGTAATCCACCATAAGCTGTAGAAAAGGGGGTCACGTTTTAGAAATCCTAGCAGTAAACCAAAATAAAGGATTCTGCTTTGAACCTAATTGAAGTGACGCTACTTGAAAGGACTTCGGTTTCCTCATAAGCTACTTGTTGTTTCTATTTGCGCCAAACATCACTGAGGTTTGTTTGTATGGATATGCTCTTTTAACAAAAGTAATGGCGAATGCGAGTGTGCACGCTTGCATTTGATCAGGTTCCTTTGTAATTAATGGGGTACTTTAAACTTCGCACACATGAACAAGCTGTTTATGTTCCACGTTGTTCAGACCAGAGCGGGTTTCGCTGCCGTTAAAAACGCACATGCTGAATTCAAACCAAAAGCAAAGGGCTTTAGAATTACTGTTATTATTATAACTCAGTATGTTTTCAAGTACTTTTTATTGAAATTGTTGCTTTATTATTTGTTACATTTAAATAAACACGCACACATACCCGCATACTCATACACCTTCCTATAAGAATTATTCATTCATTGTCTTGTGCTTTTATCCTCTATAAGGGTTCCCAATGTCCTTCCAGGGGAGAACGTCTCGGGCGCTGGGCAGATAGACCCAGGACAGGGCGCCAATCCATCGCTGGGGACGCTCTCACACACACATACACACTCTATATGGGGCAATTTGGAGAACTATGTTGACTTGATCCATGTCTTTGGAAACCCACGCGGACACGGTGAGAACATGGAAACTCCACCCAGATGGGGATTCGAACCGGGAATCCCTAGCGCTGAAAGGAGAACATGCTAATCACTAAGCCACCATGCCACCCACCTTTCTATAAGATCTTTGCTTTATTAACAAAAAGGTTTTCTGTGAATAATACAACCCTTACAGTAAATCTCATCACATCTTGAAAGCACAATCCTCTACCAGGGTTGTGAGAGGGTTCCCCATGTCCATCCCATTCAGAGGAGGGCGTTTCGAGGCACTAGACAGATACACCTAGGACAGGGCACCAATTCATTACTTGGCACATGCACACAAACACTATATAGGGGCAATTCGGAGCAGCTGATTTACCTTGAATCTATATTTTTGTGCTGTGGGAGGAAACCAGACATCCCTAAATCTCATTTTCTTGACCTTGTAATCCTCGTGAGGGGGTTTCCCATGACCATCCAGGGGAGGGCAATTGAGAGTAGGCATTTTACTCTCATTAATCTCATCTTCATCACTGGGTCACACTTACTTGTACAGACAAATGCAAACGCTACATTTGGGGCAATGTAGAAGAGCCAATTTACCTTAAATCTATATTTTTTTTAACTGTAGGAGGAGACCAGAGAACCACTTAAAATGCCAGATCATTGCTGGACACCCACTCACTTGCACAGACACACACGAACATTATATAGGGGCAATTTAGAGCAGCCAATTTACCTTGAACCTTGGACTGCGGAAGGAAACCAGAGAACCCTAAATCTCATTTTCTTGACCTTGTAATCCTCGTGAGGGGGTTTCCCATGCCCATCCAGGGGAGGGCAATTTAGAGTAGCCAATTTACCCTTAATCTATGTTTTGGACTCTGGGAGGAAACAAAAGAACCCTTAAATATTATCTCATCATCTTGTCCACATATTGATCTACTAAGGTCGCCGACGGGTTCACCATGCCCATCCAAGGGAGGGCGTTTTGGGCGCTGGTCAGGGCTCCATTCTATCTTTGGGCACACACTATAAACGTACAATTTACCTTGAATCCATGTTTTTGGACTGTGCGAGTGAGCCAGAGAACCTGGATATTTAAAGTAAATTAAATGCTCTGAATTGGGGGCGGCACAGTGGCCTAGTGATCAGCACGTTCGCCTCTCAGCGCTAGGGATTCCCGGTTCGAATCCCCATCTGGGTGGAGTTTCCATGTTCTCCCCGTGTCTGCGTGGGTTTCCTCCGGGTTCTCCGGTTTCCTCCCACAGTCCAAAAACATGGATCAAGTCAATTGAGTTCTCCAAATTGCCCCATATAGGGCGTGTCTGTGTGAGTGAGTATGTGCCCAGCGATGGATTGGCGCCCTGTCCTGGGTGTATCTGCCCAGCGCCCGAGACGTTCTCCCCTGGATGGGCATGGGGAACCCCACCGCGACCCTAATAGAGGATAAAGTGGGAGATAATGGATAAATGAATAAATAAATAAATGCTCTGAATTGACCCATATAGTGTGTGTGTCTATCTGTGTGAGTCAGTGTGTGCCCAGCAATAGATTGGTGCCCTGTTCTGGGTGTATCTACCCAGTGCCCAAAATGTTCTTCCCTGGATGGGAATGGGGGCTTACCCCCCCCCCCCAGGCCTAGCAGAGGATCACATGGTCAAGATGATGAGACAATATTTAGGGTTCTTTGGTTTTCTCCCACATTTCAAAAACATAGATTTTAGGTCCCCCCATGACCCTAGTATAAGTTGCAGATAATGAATAAATAAATAAATTTTCTGTAAAAGGAAAAAAATTGACAAATGAACCTGTTTTTTGTTTAAAGAGAGTCGTGACACGAATCACAGATTTAAATCAGGTTAGATCTTTATTCATCAAAACGAATTCCATTAGGCCAAATAGCACGACATATGCATTATTAAATCAGTTTTGTTTTAATAAGTCTTATATTCAATCTTTGTACATTAGATTCGGGGTGGAGCCAGTACAAACTGCCTCGTCAAGATTATCTGTGTTTATTTTTATGAAGAGGATAAATCGACCTGCAGCTTGCACAGCGAGCATTTGTACTGAGAAAACAAAAATGTCAAGGTCAACTCCAAGTTTGCTTTTGAACAATATTTGGTTATGTTAACCGTTTGCACAGTTATATTTCAGAAATCACCCCGAGGGCACCGACTAACTGAATATACAAACAATTAGACTTTGTAAATAAATTAATACTCATGAGGCCAGAGTCTACGGCTTTTTACCATCCATTTAGGGACTGGCAGGTGTAATATATCTTTCCTTCTGTGTTTGTTGCCCACTTATTGCCCAAATATGTAGTACTGACCACAATGAGCACATTACGCACTGCTATCATGACAATTGCTAAGTGATCCTTTCACCATGACTAAAATATTACTGGTGACCACACTTTACTTACGAACAGACGCTTTTATTGCGCCCAATAAACAGGGCTTTCTGAGGGCGTGGCTTCCAATGGCTAGTGGTCTTTTTAAAGCTGGACGGCAGTTCAATGACGTCTGTCAATGGTCGTCTCGAATGATGCCTTGCTTCCTTTGCAGGATAAAGGTCACTGGCCAAAGCAAACAAATTTCACGCTAATTAAGGGCCGTCTTGTTCGTCCGAATGAAGTGCACATCGGAGTGAAGTTTTACAGAAGGGCTGTAAAGTGGTGTTTGTTTAAAAGCAGGCTATAATCAGTGCCAGCTCATCGCACACAATAGCTCAGGAGTGGTTTAACATTTCTACAGAGCCATTAATGCACAATGAGGGCAATAATTGAAAGGTGCTAACTAAAACCTAGGTGAATGAAAAGAAAAGCTCGGAGCATTATGTTTTTTTTCTGTACAATGTTTTGTTGGAAGGAATGTTTGATTGAGTCATTTCACCCTTGAAACTGTGATTTCTCTTATACAGGCGCAGAATAATTTGAGGAATGCCGGGGTTCACAGATTGAGTACTTAATGGATGCTGTGGTGAGCCATGAACAATGCCATGCCACATTGCCGGAGATGCTTTAGAAAACCTTCGGCATCAAAAACAAGCGAGACAACATGGTAACACTTGAAGCCGGTATTTATAATACATTATAAGTGCATTTGTTAAACTTTATCAAGTATTAATAATGATTTATAACATTTGTCATAGGACATTTATTTGATTTTATTTTTTTTGCAATTATAAATTTGCAATATTACACTATTACCTGACTCACAGTGCAATATATTTTATATGTTTAATTGAATATATTAAATTACTTAATTAAGTTACTTACACATGCCACTTTACTTTATTCTGTATTATTATTTATTTTTAGTTTAATATTTTAACTGCGCTTATTGCTAATAATGACATAACACAATAACATGGATGTTCATAATCATAGTCATAAATTGTTTTAGCAGGTCATTCCTACCTGTTGCCATCAAACTGTACAATCAAACTGTTCACTCAATCAAACTGTACAATCAAACTCCCCACTCAATAATACTTTTTAATGTGAATATCATTATTATGTTTCAAATTTGCAATATTACACTTATTACATATTTACACTTATTTATATATATATATATATATATATATATATATATATATATATATATATATATATATATATACCCCCCCCCCCCCCCCCCCCCCCCCCCCCCCCCCCCCCCCCCCCCCCCCCCCCCCCCCCCCCCCCCCCCCCCCCCCCCCCCCCCCCCCCCCCCCCCCCCCATATAATTTATAATGTATGCCCAGCGATAGATTGGCACCCTGTCCTGGGTCTATCTGCCCAGCGCCTGAAACGTTCTGCCCTGGATGGGCATGGGGAACCCCCCCGCGACCCTAATATAGGATAAAGCGGAAGATAATGAATGAATGAAGGATAATGTAATTTGCCATTTTGTTTAATAAAGCATTATGGAATGTTCTTATAATGTGTGTGGTTTTATACATATATGGACATTAACAAAGGCTTATGGCAAGTGTTATAAGCATAATGAGTACTTTATAAATGTGCCAATAATGTATTATAAATACCGGATTTAGGTACAGTGTTACTGTACCAATATTTTACTAGATGAGCTCATCAAAGTCATGACGAATAAATGGATACCACCAGGCACGGAAATGCCAATGCATGTTCACACGGGATATTTGACAGTTTTTGTAGTTAGAGCAGAGTGTGTAAGTATCTGCAATAAGAGGGTTAAAAGTGGACAACTGGAAACAGGAGGAAGCCGTTCTTACAACAGGCAACCACTGGCTCACAGCTTGTTACCAAAAGGGCTTTAATAATTAATGTAGTTCCCGTCCCTGTTCAACACCAAGGCTTTGATATAAGGTTACTGTGCTTGGGGTCCTGCTAAAGGAGCAGGCTATGTAGTTGAACCTTTTCAAGTATCTCATTTTCCTCCAGTGTCCAAACATGTTCAGTGCCTTGCGCCTTTTAAAGAGTAATATCAGTGAAGATTCCTAAAAGCTCTTTTTGACAGCATCAGCATCTTTTTTTTGTTTTGGCTTTAAAGCTTTATTAATTGACCATGCTTTGCATTTACACCATCCTTTGTACATTGCTGCATGGTAAAGTTTGAGATCAGAGATGCCGGAGAGAGCAAGAGGTCAGAGGTACAGAATACCGGGCCATCATTAGCTCAATATAAGTGCACACACTCTATGTGTGCATACTGTGCACTATGCCCCTAAGTAGGAGGTCTGTGCAGTACATATTGAAAAATGCAACCATAAATAATTGCACTCAGATATGCCTTTTTTTTCTCTTTCACGCGGTTCAGCAGAGGTCGAGTATGTGTGCGTGGTGCATTTCAGGGCTGTATTGTTAAAGCAGTTTAAGAGTTCTTTGGCTGGATGCACCCAGTTGGGGAAACAATTACTTTATTCTAAGCATAGTACGCAAGTTGTGCAGTCCATGGTCCTACCTTAACTTCCTCTGTGTGGAGTGTTGGTAGGTTTTGCGAGACCTAATGCAATGCATCAGTCTATCTCGTATATTGCAGGGGAATGATGTTTTTATCTGGAACACGTTTATAAATTATTTTTTTATTTATTCATTCATTCATTATCTCCCGCTTTATCCTCTACTAGGGTCGCAGGGGGTTCCCCATGCCCATCCAGGGGAGAACGTCTCGGGCCCTGGGCAAATAGACCCAGGACAGGGCGCCAATCCATCGCTGGGCACACACTCACCCACACAGACACACTCTATATGGGGAAATTTTGAGAATTCAATTGACTTGATCCATGTTCTTGGATTGTGGGAGGAAACCGGAGAACCCGGAGGAAACCCACGCAGACACAGGGAGAACATGGAAACTCCACCCAGATGGGGATTTGAACCGAGAATCCCTAGAGCTGAAAGGCTCTTAGTATTAAGTATTAAGTATTAAGACTTAGTATTGGGATTCACCCAGGGACGATCCAGTTTATAAATAATGGGTATTTATTATTATTATTATTATTATTATTATTATTATTATTATTATTATAAGACTTAGTATTGGGATTTACCCAGGGACGATCCAGTTTATAAATAATGGGTATTTATAAACTGGATCATCCCTGGGTAAATCCCAATACTAAGTCTTATAATAATAATAATAAGAATAATAAGAATAAATGAATTACCCAAGGGAACAACAAGGAACCTGGACACATCTATAGATCTGATAGTGGAGGATTCAGTATCACATATGACACATGCAATGACGCATGATCTTTTATACCCAGGTTCAAGTTAAATTTTATTTCTTTATATATCGCTTTTAAAAAAATGACATTGTCATAAAGCAGCTGTACAATATTTAGAGTGTGAACACCCAAAAACCAAGTTTAAGCAACTGTGACAACTCTCGGTTAAGCTGGTTTTTAAGGAAGAAACCATGTGAGGACCGAGTCTCAGTGGACTCGTACTTCATGAGTGTCCAAGCATCATCAGTTTAGTGAGATCACCCTGTCAGGACTGCAACACCACAATAGAAATCCCGGTTCTGTCCAGCAATTGTTGCCGTGGTGCTCTTGCAGCATTATGGATGATAGGGTCTGATGATAAGGGCTTATGATACCTCAAATGAAATAACTAATAATAAATAAATAAATAAATGCTTTGTATGCATCAAAGGATGTAATGACCAGCATGCAGCATGCATTTTTTCATTTATGTTACAACATACAGTATATAATAACTAGAAGTAAATTGGAAGATGTATTAATGTGCACATAATGATTATACTAATATAATAATTATGATAATAATGATAATGCCCACATCCTTTATGAATATAAATGCCTTAAAATTTTACAACATGTTGAGGAACTGAAGACGGCATGCATTTTGTTATGAACTGACCTGGGGCATAGGTGGTGTT
Organism: Corydoras maculifer; assembly: GCA_019802435.1. Classification (NCBI taxonomy): domain Eukaryota; kingdom Metazoa; phylum Chordata; class Actinopteri; order Siluriformes; family Callichthyidae; genus Corydoras; species Corydoras maculifer. The sequence continues at coordinate 2,403,975 of JAFMOD010000250.1, forward strand.
CCGCGTGCTGAGTCATATGCAGGCCTGTGCATGGAGTTTTGTCTGGCGAACTGGGTCTCAGCTGTAGTCAGACATGGAAGTATTAACCCCCTACTGAGCTCACTCTGAGCATCCTATCCTTCCCACTCTCCCCCCGTGGTGGGGCCATTCTCTCACCTGTCTGAGTAATCTGGAATCCTTACAATAATGCAGTTATTTCAGGGCAAAGACAGGATTCCCACAAGAAAATGGCTCAGTTTAGCTCTTTGCATCTATATTCTGAATGTCCTTTTATGCTGGCGAGCTCCACTAATCAGACATAACATGAAGAACCTTGTTTTTGTTTTACTATCTATTTTAATAGCTTCATAATTTGGCAAAATGTCCATGTTAAAGTCTGTTTGTTTTTTATTGCACCGCAAAAAATAAGCACCAATCTTGTTGCTTATTTCTTAAAATGAAAAGAGATTAAAATAAAAAAATTGAATATTTATCTTGCTTTGGAATCTATGTCAGAAACCAGATTTAATACACCTTTTTAAAGCTTTTCTGATTCATTAAGATTTAATTTTTTGCAGTGTGTACTTTAATAGCCCCAGCTTACCTAATTTTATACACATGGTCATGACCCACACACACCACCACAAAGCAGAGATTCTTTAGGTGGTGAATCATTTTTAGCCCTACAGTGATGCTGACATCACTACACACAAAGCATTCTCATCACATGAGATCTCCTCACTAGCAGCCAAGTGCAACTTGCTACCACTGAAAATGACTAGATGACCCCAATAGAGGAGCTATGTTATGCTCAGGGCAAGGCAAAGTTTATTTGTATAGCACCTTTTATACACAATGGTAGTTTAAAGTGCTTTACAGAAATAAGAAACATTAGAATATTAAAAGAACAAATTAATTATTGATTAATTAATAAAAAATGAAAAGAAAAGAAAATACTTTAAGTAAAAAATATTAAAATGAATAAAAATAAAATAAAATATGGTGTAGGCGGCACGGTAGCTTAGTGGTTAGCACGTTTGCCTCTCAGAGCTAGGGATTCTCACCTCAAATTACAATCTTTGTGGAGTTCCCATGTTCTTCCCGTGTCCACATGGGTTTCCTCTGGGTTCTCGGTTTCCTCCCACAGTCCAAAAACATGGATTAAGTCAATTGAATTCTCCAAATTGCCCCATGTAGAGTGTGTATTTGTAAGTAAGTGTGTGCCCAGTGATGGATTGGTGCCCTGTAATGAGTGCCCGAGACGTTCTCCCCTGGATGGGCATGGGGAACCCCCACGCAACCCTAGTAGAGGATAAAGTGAAAGATAATGGATGAATGAAATGAAAATATGGTGTAGCTCTATCTATAAATCAAAACTGAGTTTAGTCATAAGCTGAAAAGAGAAAAGTCTACATTTACATTACATTTGATCATTTAGCAGACACTTTTAATTAAAGCGTCTTAAAAGTATCCTGACTTAATGGTTGATGTAAGAACACAGGGTTGAACTTCAGTGGACTGGGATTTGAACCCACAACCTTCAGATTGATAGTCTAACACCATAATCACTCTGCCACATGAGGATAATAAATATCCAAAGGTAGGATATTGTCATATTTTGACAATAGTTATTTTATAGTTGTATTTTATTTAGTTTTGGCAGTGTTATGTTTGCCAAACATATTATATTCTCAACAAAAGGTCTACATTGCTATACGGATGAAATTAATGTATTTTGATAAATAATTCCATTAAAAAAACCCTGCTAAATAAATGACCATATAACAGTTTTGTACGTATAGAAATAAAGTCCATAAGATAAAAACAAACTAAATTATGAATAGTGCTTTAAAGTCTTTAAAACCTTATGGTCAACTGCATACACAGACAGAATAGAGTATGTACTATGCTGGTGTGCTTAGTTTGAATAAAAATTCATATGCCTACATTTGCAAATACAGCCTCACAATATATGCATGAATAAATAATGAGGCACATATAGAACGTGGATGTCCAGTGGAGGCTTCTGTTGTTTTGTGTTTAGGTAGCATTTATCTTGTCCTCGTGGAAAAATGGATCCATATTTTATTTCTATATTTAATAAAGATTAATCAAAAATAATTAGCTTTTAAGCATTGAAATTAAGTGCTGGCTATGCACTGATATCAATGCTCCAATAATGCACACCCAAATACCCTTTAAAGAAAATA
>JAFMOD010000250.1:2411163-2430801 GCA_019802435.1 Corydoras maculifer
TCTCGCAGGTTTTTAAAACAAACTGCGTTTTTTTCACAACACGCGTTCCTCACATTTTGCCACCAAGGGCACTTTTGGTAGTCCTAATAAAAAGTCCTATCAAGAACATCTTCTTTGCATGTCCACCAAATTAGAATTCATGGTAACACTTTCTATGAATGCGTTATGCATAATGCTTTATAATTGCATTCAAAAAGCTTTATAAAATGGTCATAACACTTCATATCAATTGTCATAAGCCTCTGTTAATGTACATAGATGGTCATATTCTTAGTCATGAAGTGTTCATATATTATGACTTGAGGCTTTATAACACAAATTTACATTTATGTTACATTTGGTTATTTAGCCAACAATTTTATCCAAAGTGACTAAACTTGATGGTTGGGGTCAGAACACAGGGTTGATGCAGAACCCTGGAGCAATGAGGGTTAAGAGTCTTGCTCAAGGACCCACATTGGTAACTTCAGTGGACCTGGGATCTGAACTCACAATGTTCAGATTGCTAGCTCAATACCCTAACCACTGAGCTACCATGCCCAATACATATACTATATTATAATAACGTAATGCAGTAACACTTACTAAATCCAGTATTCATAATGCATTATAAGTTTATTTAAAAAGTATTCATAAAGCGGGCGGCACGGTGGCTTAGTGGTTTGCACGTTTGCCTCTAAGCACTAGGTGTGAGTGTGTGCCCAGCAAAAGATTAGCACCCTGTCCTGGGTGTATTTGCCCAGCACCCGAAACGTTCTCCCCTGGATAGGCATGGGGAACCCCCCCCCCCCTCCCCCCACACAACCCTAGTAGAGTATAAAGCGGAAGATAATGGATGGATGGATTTATTCATAAAGCTTTATAATACATAACCACACACATAAAGTGTTATAAGAACATGACATAAGGGTTTATAACACACAGTGGCATATAATGCATTATAAATTATTAAATTATTAAATTTATTATTATATAAATTAAATATTTTAACTGTTCATTAATTTATTATATAGAATATTGACAAAAAGCCTTATAACATATGTGTTTAGTGACCACTTTTCCCTAAAAGTGCTCATAACTGTTCATAAAAGCTTATAAGCCTTCTTATAGCTAAAGTTACTGGATTTATTTGTAAAGACGATTGTAGGGCTGATATGGTGAGATTGCACAGGAAGCAGTAAACTAAATAAAACACAGAGGTGCTAAATCGAAGAAACGATGAGCTTCCACCATGAGCGTGATAAACAAAAATCAGGTTAACTTAACGGTATGAATTCCAGATGATATTGTTTTATAGAGTTTCACTGGGTGACATTATACACTGGCTTTGTTTTTACATCTACAAGGGGAGGGGGTAAGTTGGATATATTTAACATGGTGCACTGTAAGATGACAGTGTTTTACTCCAGCAGCAATGCTTTTTAAATCATTTAACCAATTCATCACCATGTTAATGTCACTGCAGCGCTGAGACTCATCTTTTTACCAAATAATCTCTTCTTTGTGGTGGTCCTGTTGGGTCCTGATGATAACAACAGATTGAAGGTGACTGTCAAAGTATGTGAAGAAAGAAATATGAGGTATTGGTAGCTCAGTGGTTAGGGTGTTGGACTATCAAACTGAAGGTTGTGGGTTCAAATCCCAGGTTCACTGAAGTTATCAATGTGGCTTCTTGAAGCAAGAGCCTTAACCCCCATTGCAACATATGGGCTGTATCAACCCTGTGTTCTGACCCCAGCCAAGTTGGGATATTTGTGGATAAAGGGTCTGTTAAATGACATTTACATTACTTAGTCATTTAGCAGACACTTTTATCCAAAGCGACTTACAAATGAGAACATCACAAGTCAATAGTTAAAAAACCAGCTACACTGTAGAATTATCAAACCTGATCGTTATCTGATCCTGCACCCCTTTTTATCATTATTTTTTGACATAATGTAATAATATCTATCAAATATCAATGACATAATGTAATATGGATGTCATTGTAAGGCTAAACTATGCATCTACTGTATATCGTAACTAAACTGACATGGAAACAAGAAGGTGTATCTAATAAAGTGACATGGGAGTAATGTGTCTTTTTTGAAGGATATTTTACTGTACTGATTTTTTTCCATTCATGTCACAAAACATTGCAAACTGCGTCGTATCACTTAATATAAGTACTGTGAAGAAATATGTCCCTATTTAAAAGTCATTACATGTCATTTTCTCATTGCAATTAATGTTTGTTAATAGACTGTGTGAGACATATTAGGTTTTGCATACCTGGAGTTAAATTGCTAATTCAAATTTGAGTCCCCCTTACAAGGCAGCCTATCTCTCAAACATTTAAAGAAGATTAAACCAGCGTTTGATAATATTTGCATCTTGTGCTGCAAAAAGGAAGACCACATTATATTTCACTTACACACTGTATCACTGCTGAATGTATGTAAACTAGCAAAGTACGTACTTTCTAATATCTCATCTATTCTGCGTCTGCTATTCTGCAGTAGATTAAGCAGATATTTTCGTACTTTTAGTGAATCGGGTATTCATTATTTATTATAAGTGCATTTATGAAGCTTTATAAAGTATTCATAATGCTTTAGAACATTTGTCGTAAGCCTTTCTTAATGAACATATATGTTCATAATCATGATTTGTAACAATTTGACATAAGGCTTTATAACAAGGTGACATAATGCATTATAATATGAATTATTTACTTTGGGTATTCAGGCATCCTTACCTAAAACAAGATGCGTACACTTTATTTAAAGTCTGTAAAGAGTATTTATAAGCTTTTATAAGTCATTATGTACTATGTATGCAGTCTCTTTCAAAGAGCTAATTCATGACATCACTTTACTATATGTCCGTAAAAAGAGCTTATGCAAGCTATAAACTCATGAGCACTTGTAAAGTCATTTTCAGGAAAAGCATTTACTAAAAATGTATGTTATAAGGCTTTATGTCACTACTCTCTATAATAAGTTGATAAACAGTTCAAATATATCATTAATAATGCATTATGCCACTTTTGTTATAAATCCTTAAAGCATGTTCTTATAACAGCTTATAAGTGTGGTTATGTACATCTATGGACGTCCATAAAGACTTAAGGAATATAAAGCATTATTATTACTTTATAAAGCTTTATAAATGTGTTGATGATGCATTATAAGTATTACCGATCTTTTTTTATTGGTACAGCGACATATCAAAGTGGCTCATGTTGTTATTTATAGAACCTTCTTCAACTTTTCCACATTATGGAACTTGGAATTGAAGTTAACCTAACAATTGATTTTTAACAAGACATCTCAAACCCCTTTGGAATGTTTCAGGGTCAGATGACCACCATTAGGTCAAATGGCACATTAATTGCCCAGTTGTGTACCCCATTTAAATGATTATGTACAGAAACTCCAGATGGCCACTGCTACACTTGTAAAGACTTAAGCATGACAGAGATAGGGTGTGTATTTAGATGTAGGTATTGATGATGTTCATATACTATGTTCTGTAGATTTATTGTAAATAATATTGCTTTGGGGCGGCACGGTGGCTTAGTGGTTAGCACGTTCGCCTCTCAGCGCTAGGGATTCCCGGTTCGAATCCCCATCTGGGTGGAGTTTCCATGTTCTCCCCGTGTCTGCGTGGGTTTCCTCCGGGTTCTCCGGTTTCCTCCCACAGTCCAAAAACATGGATCAAGTTAATTGAATTCTCAAAATTGCCCCATATAGAGTGTGTCTGTGTGAGTGAGTGTGTGCCCAGCAATGGATTGGCGCCCGAGATGTTCTCTCCTGGATGGGCATGGGGAACCCCACCACGACCCTAATAGAGGATAAAGCGGGAGATAATGAATGAATGAATGAATGAATATTGCTTTGTATTTACATTTAGTCCTTTATCCAAAGTGACTTAAAATGAGAGAACAACACAAGTCATTAGTTAAAGAAAAAACAGCTGCGCTGTAGTATAGTTAAACCTGATTATTATTAAATTTGGTTTCAATTCCAATTTGCCCTACCACTTATTTCTTAATTTCATTTTTTAATATCAAGTGCTTCTGGGAGATATGTTTTGAGTTGTTTCTTGAAAATGACATCATTTGACTGTTTAGCAGTGGTGAACGATACGTGGTGAGAATCAGCACCACGGTGAGGTTGAATTAACAGGCCACATTTGTTATCTGTCCGCAGTGAGGTGTTCGGGGTGACCTATTTGAGTTGAGGAAAATTGAGTGAAGGTAAGAGGGGACAGATCCAAAGATTGTCCTGTAGATCAGAGTCAGTGCCTTGTACTGAATGCAGCAGCTACAGGGAGCCAATGGAGAGAGAGGAGAAGTGGAGTGACATGAGATCGCTTGTGCTGGTAAAATGTATTTGTTGTTTAGTGTTACGTCTGCAAGTTTAATTTGTTAATTCATTATCTTCTGCTTAATCCTCTACAAGGGTTGCGGCGGGTTTCCCATGTCCATTCAGGGGAGAACATTCCATCGTTTGTCACACTCACTCGCACAGATACACACACACTCTTTATGGGGCAATTTAGAGCATTCAATTTATCCTGAATCCATGTTTTTGGAGTGTTGAAGGAAACCGGAGAACCACCCAGATCAGGATTCGAACTTACCCAACACTGAGAGATGCGAATGCTAACCACTAAGGTACCGTGTCGCCCATGACAACAAGATGTAAAAGTTTAATGAAGAAAATATTTCCAACTATGGGATGGAGGGATGCTAATAAGAAAGGACACTATATCAGGAGTTTGGGGTTTACCAGGCAGGTTGGTCTGGAACCAGTATGTGTGGAGTTACATGTTTATAGAGTATCTATATGGTTTTTATTTGTCCACTGAATGCAGTGATGGGGTCTGTCAAAACCCCACCAACTCTAATTAAATAAACTAAGAAGAATTTAGTATCATTCATTATCTTCCGCTATATCCTCTATTAGGGTCGCAGGGGGATTCCCCATGCCCATCCAGGGGAGAAAGTTTCGGGCACTGGGCAGATACATCGAGGACAGGGCGCCAATCTATCGCTGGGCACACACACACACACACACACACTCACTCACACAAACACACTCTACATGGGGCAATTTGGAGAACTCAATTGACTTGATCCATGTTTTTGGGCTGTGAGAGGAAACCAGAGAACCCGGAGGAAACCCACGCGGACACTGGGAGAACATGGAAACTCCACCCAGATGGGGATTCGAACCGGGAACCCCTAGTGCTGAGAGGCGAACGTGCTAACCACTAAGCCACCGTGCCGCCCTTTAGTATCTTTAATTTAAATATTAAAATATATGTTAAATGAAGATTGGTTTGTTATCACAAAGCCAGTGTGTTGAGTAAGACATTTTGACTTGTACACTGACTTTTCCTTCTAACTACAACCTCAGAACCTATGATGGTAATATGAAGGTATCAATAAACTAATCTTGAAAAAAAAATCTTGTATGCTCTGCTGGCTTTACAACATCCAGGTGTTTTCATTCCAGTCCCACCTCTGGCCTCTTTCATCTTGATGACTGAAAGGGCAGTGTCAGGTTTTTCGTCTTCTCTTTCTTTCCTCTCACATTCTCTTCCTGTCTCAATCTTTTTTTTTTTAGTTCATATCCTTTCCTATTCCCATCACTTATTTAAGGAACACTTTCAAACTACCTACACTGATGGCAGGAAATGACACAAAGGCACAAAAGTGTCAGAGGGTGGTTTCTAGTCACCAGCTTGGAGCAAAGTGTTCATCCTGGCCAATAGGTTTTAATTTATATTTATATTTTAATATAGATATAATAACATAAATTAAATAAATGTGTTATAGCTTATAGTCATAATATTCATTCATTAATTTACTATCTTCCGCTTAATGCTCTACTGGGGTTGGGGGTGGGGTTCCTCATGCTCATACAGGGGAGAATGTTTTGGGTGCTGGGCAGATACACCCAGGACAGGGTGCCAATCTATCCCTGGCCACACACAAATACATTCTATGTGGGGCAATTTAGAGCATGCAATTTATTTTGAATCCATGTATTTGGAATGTGGGAAGAAAACCGGTGAACCCAGAGGAAACCCATGCAAAACATGGAAACTCCACTTAGATTTGGATTCGAACCTGGATGGATATACCGTGTGTGTTTGTGTGTGTGTGTGTATATATATATATATATATATATATATATATATATATATATATATATATATATATATATATATATATATATATATAGCGGCACGGTGGCTTAGTGGTTCTCCGGTGGTTCTCCGGTTTCCTCCCACAGTCCAAAAACATGGATCAAGTTAATTGAATTCTCAAAAATTGGCCCGTTTAGAGTGTGTCTGTGTGAGTGAGTGTGTGCCCAGCGATGGATTGGCGCCCTGTCCTGGGTCTATCTGCCCAGCGCCCGAGATGTTCTCCCCTGGATGGGCATGGGGAACCCCCACCGCGACCCTAATAGAGGATAAGCGGGAGATAATGAATGAATATATATATATATATATATATATATATATATATATATATATATATATATATATATATATATATACACACACACACGCATATGTGTATGTATGTTTGTATATACATAAATACATATATTAATCATAATAATATTAAGCATACATATCACTTGTTGTAAGTATATAATAATTCGTTTAAATTTGAATAAAGTTAATTACCTCATTTGCTTAACAGTTACCAAATCATGATTTACTTAACTGAATACAGCAGATGTATGCTAAATGTGAAATGGAACATGATCTGTGTTTGTACATGAGAGACAGAGAGAAATAATGGGAACATGGTGGGGTGTTTATTAAGCCGAAAACCGGGAATGTGCCTCTTCTCTTCCTTTATCAGTAATGTCTCGTGATCAATAAGTAGGACATCTTGATAAGGAGCTCACACAACCATTACTGTAGAAACTGAAGGACACACACTGTGGCCCTCCTATTATTGAACAGGTCACATGCAGAGACATCAAGACGTGAAAACCATTACAACTAATATAAAATATTGTACTGGAAATAAAATGACTACGTGGTTTAACGAATTTGCTATGGTTTCTAGAACTGTGATATTCTACTGGGAAAACATTGGCGTACTTTTAAAATGTTCACTGATTTATTCATTTTTTTTTAATGGTCAGTGCAATCTATGCCACAAATTCCTAAGAAAATGTTTTATACTTAGAGTTATGGGCACGGTGGCTTTCAGATCTGGGGATCCATGGTTGAATTCCAGATCTGGGTGGAGTTTCCATCTCCTCCCTGTGTGCTCGTGGTTATCTAAGTTCTACTTCCACAGTCCGTAAAAATAGATTTAAGGTAAGTTGCCTGCTCTAAATGGGCATGATGGCTCAATTAGAAGGTTGTGGGTTTAAATCCCAGGTTCACTGAAGTTGCCAATGTGGGTTCTTGAGCAAGGCCCTTAACCCTCATTGCTCTTATTGTAAGTTGCTTTGGACAAAAGTGTCTGCTAAATAACCAAATGTAAATGTTAATACAATTGAAAATTTAAATTGCCCCTATGTAGTCTGTGTGTGTAAGTGAGTAAGTGTGTGCCCAGAAATAGATTGGTGCCCTGTCTTGGGTGTATCTGTCCAGCACCCGAAATGTTCGCCTCTTGATGGGCATGGGTACCCCCCCCCCACCCATGACTCTAGTATAGGAATAAGATAAGATAAGATATACTATTATTCGTCCAACAATGGGAAAGTTTTCAGCAGCAGGTTACTGTAGATGGGAAAAGTAAAAAAAAAAAAAAAAAAAGATTTAGCTATTAAAAGTAGTTAAGCGGAAGATGGATGGATGGACGGAGGCTGAGAAGTGCAAATCAAATGAACATTATTCATTCATTTATTATTTTCCGCTTTATCCTCTATTAGGGTCGCGGTGGGGTTCCCCATGCCCATCCAGGGGAGAATGTTTCGGACGCTGGGCAGATACACCCAGGACAGGGCGCCAATCTATCGCTGGGCACACACACACTCACACAGCCACACTCTATATGGGGCAATTTAGAGAACTCAATTGACTTGATCCATGTTTTTGGACTGTGGGAGGAAACTCCACCCAGATGGGGATTCGAACCGGGAATCCCTTGCCCTGAGAGGAGAACATGCTAACCTCTAAGCCACCATGCCACCCACTATAGTATCACTTAGACCAAAGCTGCATACAGGAGAATGATCACATCTGCTTTTCCTATTTTTTAGTGACTCTGTTGGTGTTAATAAAATAGATATTGTCACGGTTGCCATGGCAGGGTGGCCATAAAGCACAAAGTTTGCATGGACATTAAACATGGTGAGGTATGAGGCCGTAAAATCAAAAAGATGTCAGAAACTGTAGAGTGCAGAACACATTCAATGATTTGTTGCTACAGTAAGCACCTTTTGCATTTTTTACATTTCAAACAAAAGCTTCTTCATCAAGTGCTTTAATAAATTTCAGCTTTCAAGCACGTCGTTATAATACGTCATGTTGTTTGAGGATTGGAATGTTATGAATTTGTTAGCTGTTCAGTTCTATTGGCTTAACAGATCTGCTGTGAATAGCTGCAAATAGTTTTAGAAAATAGTTTAATTAAAGTGAATCAAAAATAATAGAAGCAAAAAAACATGTCTGTTAATGAGTTGAATAGCTGTTTTCCCTAAAGTATATTTCTTACCATTTTCAAATATCAGAACGTGAATTTTGTCTGCTATCTGTACATTATTGTTCTTCATATTGATCTGTACTTTATACCACAAAAACGGCAGGATCAGACGTGGGTATTGATTTTGACCTACAGCATCTGTATGTGTGGATAGATTTTAAAAAGTATAGAAGTTCAGTGATTGACAAATCCAGATTCATTCAATAATTTATGTGGAAATTGTGAGAAATAGTTTATCTAGTCTATGATCTATAACGTTTCTGTACATAAATGATTACAAAAATACGGATGAAAAACTTTTTTTGAATGTATTTATTCGTTCATTCATTAATCCTCTACTACAGTCGCGGGGGGTTCCACATGGGGCAATTTAGAGCATTTAATTTACCGTGAATCCATGTTTTTGGACTGTGGGAGAAAACTGGAGAACAAAGTGGCATGTAACGGTCAATTTTTGAGCTACAAACATGAAAGTCACTATGTTCTAAGTGATATGCAGAGACACCCAGCTAAAACCACATACTGATTGCATGTTTCGTTTACTTATTCCTCCTTTAGCTCCTTTAGGACGAGGTTAGTTTTTTTTTTTCATAAAACTGTAAATTCTCGCATAAAATCCTTCTACTGCTGCCATCACACTCTAGTGTCTCTGTAATGAAACCTTCCTAATTTTATGTGAAATCTTAAGGCATATTAAAATTGTAGCATCGTGGTTAGCACATACACATCTCAGTGCTGGGGATCCAGGTTAAAAAAAAATAAATAAATTAAAAAAAAAAAAAAAAAAATATATATATATATATATATATATATATATATATGTGTGTGTGTGTGTGTGTGTGTGTGTGTGTGTATGTATATGTGTGTGTATGTACATATGTATGTATATATATGTGTGTGTGTGTATGTGTCCATATATTTTATTATATATATATATATTTTTATTATATATATATATATTTTTTTTTCTTTTTCTTCAAGATCTGACCCACCTAGTCTTTGTCCTGCGGCGGTTTCAGCGCATGTTTTACACACCATACTGCTATACCATGTTAACTGATTCTTACAGCAGGGCAAACTTTGAGCAGCATAAAAACAAAACCATGTGTTATTGTTTTTAATAAGGGTAAGGTGGCTGACACAACATTATATTCATTTACATTGCTGTCCTGGAGAACTTTAAACTAGTGTGGAAAGGCATTCAGACCACCGGGAGTTCTTCACTAGAACAGGATAAGGAATTCCAAACAAAAAAGAGGGCAAGTTTATTCCTGTAGACACCGGAGCAGTTTTAAAAACTGTGGTCACTAGAGCAAATTATTTAGAGACACATGACCCTCTAAAAGATTAAAGCTCGGGTTATTTAAATGACATGTTTAAAAACTATTTGTTATATCATTTGGGATTAAAAAGTTCTTTAAAGGTCACCTATGTTCAATGTAAATATATATTTGAGATGATTAGAGACCCCCATAGCAGGAAGTTACTTCGATTTCGGAAGCCGTAGGTAAAGGTTGATCTTTCCTCAAATTATTATGAACTGTTCTTTATGACTAGGAACCACTGTGAGCAATGAAGCCTTAAACTGGCTTTTATGGGAACTTGAGTGTTATACTTTGACACTGTTTAAGAATTCAACTTTGGTTTCTGAGTATCCTGAGAGCGCCGTGTGGTGTCATCCTCCACAATAACACTGTAATGTCATTCTGAAATAAAGAAGTTTTGCACATGAGTGGCTCTGGTTTCATCCTCAGGGTTACTTTCTGAAATTAAAATAGAGTGAATGAGCTGCTCTTTGAAGGCCAGGGAGATAGAGTAAGATGAGGGTGTGAGGGGGGAAAAGTAAAAGAGAGAGTGAGCGAGAGTGGGTGGGTTGGAGAAAGAAAGGAGCTAGGGGCAAGCAATAGGCACGCAATTAAAATTGCACACACTGGCAAAATCTCCCTCTTTTAAAGCCCAAGTCCTTGCCTCTTTTGGGAGCTCATCAACCCTGGTGCCTTTTGAAGATTTCGCTGCTTTTTATGTTTTGGTTTTAGGCAGACAACAAGGTAGTGGCCACTCTATTATGGCCTTATTTACTCTTTGCCAGCAATATGCATTATGAGTCAGTGTTAATTTTGCAGTCAATTTAAAGAAAGCTTAAAAGATATAAAAAGCACTTTTATTCTCAATTTGTTTCCATTTAGTTTATCATTTGCAATTTCACTTCACTTTAAAGAAAGAAATTTGGTAAAGATGTTATTGGAACAGGGCGGCACGGTGGCTTAGTGGTTAGCACGTTCACCTCTCAGCACTAGGGATTCCCGGTTCGAATCCCAATCTGGGTGGAGTTTCCATGTTCTCCCCGTGTCCGTGTGGGTTTCCTTCGGGTTCTCTGGTTTCCTCCCACAGTCCAAAAACATGGATCAAGTCAATTGAATTCTCCAAATTATTCACCCAAATAGAGTGTTTCTGTGTGTGTGTCTGTGTGAGTGAGTGTGTGCCCAGCGATAGATTTGCGCCCTGTCCTGGGTGTATCTGCCCAGCGCCCGAAATGTTCTTTCCAAATGTTGGATGGGCATGGGGAACCCCTCCACTATCATAGTAGAGGATAAAGCGGAAGATAATGGATGGATGGATGTTATTGTAACACTAGATGTTTTGTTCATCCATATAATATCTTCATCTTATTCCTCTACTAGGGTGCAGGGGGGGTGCAGGCAGATACACCCAGGACAGAGCATTAATCTATATCTGGATACACACACATAAAGACAATCACTATATGGGCCAATTCAGAGCTTTCAGTTGATTTTAATCCATGTTTTTGGACTGTGGAAAGAAACAGGAGAACCCAGAAAAAACCCACGCAGACACAGGGAGAACATGAAAACTCCACCCAGATTGGGATTCGAACCTGGATCCTCATCACAAATGTGTCAACCACATACAGGCAAATGTGTTAACCATTAAGCCACCGTGCCGCCCTACTAAATGTTTTAGTGTATATACAGTGTATATATATATATATATATATATATATATATATATATATATATATATATATATATATATATATATATATATATATATTGATTCATTCATTATCTCCCGCTTTATCCTCTATTAGGGTCGGAGTGGGGTTCCCCATGCCCATCCAGTGGAGAACGTCTCGGGCGCTGGGCAGATAGACCCAGGACAGGGCGCCAATCCATCGCTGGGCACACACTCACTCACACAGACACACTCTATATGGGGCAATTTTTGAGAATTCAATTAACTTGATCCATGTTTTTGGACTGTGGGAGGAAACCGGAGAACCTGGAGGAAACCCACGCAGACACAAGGAGAGCATGGAAACTCCACCCAGATTGGGATTCGAACCGGGAATCCCTAGCGCTGAGAGGCGAACGTGCTAACCACTAAGCCACCGTGCTGCCCTATATATATATATATAAATAAAAGAAAATAACACAGAAGAGGCACAATGGTTCAGTAGTTAGTTTTTGGCCGTGGTAAGGGTGTTGGACTATCAGTCCCCAAAATTCAAGTTGGGAGACTCCGAAATCCCAAGTCTCCAGCGAGTTCCGGGAATCTTCCTCATATACATAGTAACTCCCTGATGCAAGTCAAGTCAAATTCAAATCTCATGGAATAAGAATGAGCAGCCAAAAACATAACACAACCCGATCGCGTGAAAGAAAGAGAATGTGAAATGTGTTTTTGTAACTTCGGATGTCTAGAGACTTAAACAAAAGCATTATGGAAATGAAGTGATGTAATATTTTTCTATCACAGCAAAACCTTGTTGTGTTTGTTACCCATAATATTGTTTCTGCGTGGAGTTTACATGTCTTTCTTCTTTAATTAATCTATGTGGGTTTCCAAAAAGTCTGTTACATGCCCAGATACAACAGGGCCTGGGACTTGCCAAACTCTTTTAATGTAAATATATATTTTTAAATAGTTAAATCTAATTTGAGGCAGCTCGGTGGCTTAGTGGTTAGTACGTTTACCTCTCAGCACAGGGCTTTCCAGGTTCAAATCACAGTCTGGGACTGGGAAGTGGAGTATCCATGTTCTCCCCGTGTTCACATAGGTTTCCTCTGGGTCCTTTAATATCCCTCCACAGTCCAAAAACATGGATTTAAGGTATATGGAATTTTCTAAATTGCCCCATAATGTGTGTGTTTGTGTGTGTGTCCGTGTCAGTGATAAATTGGCGCCCTGTTCTGGGTGTATCTGCCCAGCGCCCAAAACATTTTCCCTTGGATGTGCATGTGGATTCTTTCCACATCCCTAGCAGAGGACACAGTTACAGTGAATTTGAGAGCAATTTTCTAAGAAACTGAGAGACTTGTCCTCAATTTTAAAAACAATCCTTATTTGAAATATTCTGAATAAAATTTGCATTTTGCCGTCTTGTCTGTGAACATCATCACAAATTTAAAAAAGTAAATTTAAATAGCAAACGGCAAACGAATAATGGTTGCCAAGGCAACAAAAATGCTGCATGTGTCTTGACTCATGTCTTATTCCCTCTCATTTCTATTTTATTTTCAAGAAAAAAGACGAGTACAAAATCAGATGAGGATTAATTATTATTCATTTTTTGGGGATTTTTTAACAAGCTGTCCATGAACCGCGATGAACGTGTTTGGAACCCACTTTTGGGTCGTGAGCCACCAGTTGAGAATCGCTGCTCTAATACACTGTATTTTTCATATTTGAATGTTTTCACAAAAAGTTGCATTGCTTTCTTACAACTAACAAATAGAAAGGATCCAATTTTTATACGACTAATCAGAGTAAACTGGACCCACTGAATATTTGTGTTTCAAACCAACATGTACAATGCAGAGGTCCTGACTTCAAATTCCAAAATCTGCCGACGGTCTCTGCTGACCTTGAGTGTAGAAAAGTGTTATAGACTTGCTCACTTTATTTGTCTCCTTCGTAGCATGGCCACATTAGCCATTCGTGAAAGACTTTTAGTGTGTGTTAATCAAAATCTCTGATTTGCCTGATTGTATGAGCCTCAGTTCCAACAGATATGGTAGCAGCGTTTGTGTGTCGTTAAGGGTGATAGCTGATATGTGAAACAGGATAGATGAATTTACAAACAACAATCAGGTTCATTCGGGGGACATTGTAGGCAGGTTTGATTTACAAACCATATGTCAAGTAAAGGGCGGCTTAGTGGTTAGCACGTTCGCCTCTCAGCGCTAGGGATTGCCAGTTCGAATCCCCATCTGGGTGGAGTTTCCATGTTCTCCCCGTGTCTGCGTGGGTTTCCTCCGGGTTCTCCGGTTTCCTCCCACAGTCCAAAAACATGGATGAAGTCAATTGAATTCTCAAAATTGCCCCATATAGAGTGTGTTTGAGTGAGTGTGTGCCCAGCGATGGATTGGCGCCCTGTCCTGGGTCTATCTGCCCAGCGCCCGAGATGTTCTCCCCTGGATGGGCATGGGGAACCCCACCACGACTCTAATAGAGGATAAAGTGGGAGATAATGAATGATTGAATAAATGAATGTCAAGTAAAGCTGAGCCACTTCAAAAATACACTACCAAATACACATTTTCTTACTTCAGTTAAACATTTTTTAAACTGACAAAAAAATAAGAAAAAATTATATTGTTTTGAATAATTTGGTGTTTTAGTTCAGTTAGTATAATACAGACAAATTTAGGAACAAATTTAAGATTTTAACCTTAAAGATTTCAATTTTTTTTTTTTTTTTTTGTAAATGGCATTTACATTTACATTTGGTCATTTAGCATACATTTTTATTTATCAGAAGCATCTTACATGTATCCCAACTTAATGTTTGGGGGCAGAACACAGTGTTACATACAGAATCCCTGGTGCAATGAGATTTAAGGGTCTTGCTCAAGGACCCACACAGGTAACTTCAGTGGACCTGAAGATAGAACCAATTCAAACATATAAGACAAATAATGTGATTTATTTAATTAGAATAATGATCTGCTATTACATATATGGGGCAGCACAGTGGTGTAGTGGGTAGCACATTCACCTGTCAGTGCTGGAGATCCAGGTTCGAATCCTGATTAGGGTGCAGTTTCCATGTTCTTTTTCTGGGTTCTTTGATTGCCTCCAATTTGATTTAATTACTATTACTATTCAATCTAGTGTGTGTCTGTGTGAACAAGTGTGTGCCCAGCGATGGATCAGCGCCCTGTTGTGGGTGTATTTGCTCAGCGCTCTCGGAATACCCACCCCTAAAGACCCTTGTAGAGTAATAAGCGGATGATAATGAGATGAGATGAGATTACATGTAATGTGAAGGTGAAATTTGTGTTAGGTTTAGGTTTTTAATCAATGGGATGACAATCAGAACTGAGTTGATGCCCTGTTTTAATTCAGCAACAGAGATACAGAATATTAGTCTAATCTTCCCACCATGTTTGTGGAAGTGTATCTAGGTAGATATCTAATGACCTCACAAGAAGAGTTAAAAAAGTTACAAACGTTCTCTAAATAATTTGGAGTCCATTAATCCATAGTTACTGTATATCACTACACCTTCCAGGAATGGTCATCTAACAAAGGCTATGACAAGAGCAAGCCATATAATATGTCAGCGAGGTCAAAAAGAACCCAAGTAATTAATAGGGATTTGTAGGATTCTCTAATCTTGGTTAATGTTAATGTTTATGAAATCATAAGGAAAGAACTAAGTGTACATGGCAAAGTTGCTGTCCATGTAGGATGGGGTAGTCAGATTTGGAAGCTCAGTGGTTGGGGTCCTAGGCTATCAATCTTAAAGTTGTAGGTTTAAATCCCACTGAAGTTTCCAATGCTGGTCCTTAAGCAAGTCCATTAACCCTCATTTCACCAGCTTTCTATATCTGATCCCAACTATCAAGTTGATATACTTGTTGCATTGTCAGTTACCTTTATATAGTATGTATGTGCCCAGCGATGGATTGGCAACCTGTCATGGGTGTATCTGCCCTGTGCCACTGGATGGGCATTGGGAAACCCCCCCCCCCCATTTTAGTGAGCATAACATGAGAGCAGCCCGACTTGTGTTCACCCAGCCCAATTGAACTCGTCACTCCACTCCACTACTGCCCTCTCTCCTTTGGTTCCCTGTAGCTGCTCACATTTAGTACAGGACAGTGACTGACCCAATCTCTGGATCTGTCCCCTCTTACCTTCACTCTATATTTTCCAAATATACTCCAACTCGTTCACTTCACTCTAGTGATGAATGTCACCTGGTGATTCAACCTCACCATGATGCTTATTCTCACTCCGTATTGTTCATCACTGCTTAATGGTGGAACCATCTTCCCAACTCTGCCACATAGCATCTTCAAGAAACAACTCAAACACATCTCTTCCACAAACACTTAATATCAAAATAAAGAGGCGTGATCGGATATGCCCAGGTTTGATAATTCTACAGTGTAGCTGGTTTTTCCTTCGCCACTGACTTGTGTTGTTCTCTCATTTCTAAGTCGCATTGGATAAAAGCATGTGTTAAATGACTAAATGTAAATAACGAATGGTAGTTAGACTTTCCTGAAAGTTTTAGAAATTGTTCTTTTCTGGATACGCGTTATTTTAATGGAGCAGATACCAAAGAGTGTTGTTTAGCTCACTTATTTTCAGAAAGGTCCACAAGGCCGAAACCCCAAACCATGTGTGGCCATTTCAAAAGAAAGAAGCCCAAAATTGTGTATGATCAGTGGACTCGGTGGTTTTAAAAGGAGTACAGTGCAACGTTCAGTAGACAGTATATTAGCGTAGTGTCATTCGGTCTGACACTCTGACTGGGTGCAGCTGTGGACGGAAGTCTGAACGGTAGCAACTCCTCACACTGCGGAGCACTCTAATGGAGGGTGATGAATCACCAGGCTGACACTCCTAATTGCATTCCTTTTTTTACTTCTCTGTAATGACAGCTGTTCCGAGGACAATCTAAAATGCTTCCCATGTCAAATCTGCCATATCCACAGCATGTTTCACTACTTGATGAGTATACTCCCTACATTCTCAGTATGTAATTACGTTAGCATTTGTACATTTTTTTCGACATATGTAGGTTTTGAGTACGTCCTGTGCTCAACACATGAGGAGGGATAAACACCTTGCACACAAAGCCATCCTGCTGCTTTGTCTTCTAATGGGGCTGCGACATCACAACCACAATTATGGTTTCATAAATGATAATTTATGCAGTCTTGTAAATATCTGGCCACTAAGCTTCATCACCAGCCCTGTTCCTTGCATCTTCTCAAGCTAATTACTGGGTCAAAAAAGCCATTTGTTCCATCCAATAACAACCCCCTTTCCAAACACCTCACACATTATGCAAAAATGCCAGATGCTAGCAACACCTTCTGAAAAAGTTGGTGCAAGGGTGAGAGATTGTAGAAAGGAGAGAGCAGTTGAATGCACTTTGTTTATTTGATTCATTTTTCAACCTTAAAGAAAGGAAAAACAGATGTTGCATCCACTGGAAGGTGGAAATATAGAACTCAAGTAAGCAAACGTTCTTATGAATGTGTTTCTTTATCTCTTTTCCTTTGCAGACTGTATTCAATTATCATGCAAACAATTACGACAGAAGCTTTAAAACGAAAAATAATAAAGGGCAAAAACCAAACTACAAATTAAAAAGCTTTAAAGCTTTAATTGTGGGGTAAGCCGAAACAGAATGTTTACTAGCACAAAGAATTGACTTGATACCCTAAGCTGAATTTTAATCATATAAATACACTTCAGTGTGGCAAAAGTCAAATGACAAAATTATAGTAGTGGTGTCTCATACCATTAGGTTTAGTTTTAAACAAAAGCGATCTGTCCAGATGAGAATTTCAAATTTGGATTAGCAGAATTCCGCATTCATACCGAAACTGCTGTGAACAGTATTGGGACCACACCTCATAAACATTTCAGATTTCAGATACTTTCCCAGATGTATTCAAATAAGCACGTGCATTTTAAAAATTGTATGCTTCTAACTTTTTGGATACTCCATCCATCCATTATCTTCCGCTTTATCCTCTACCTGGGTCGCGGGGGGGTTCCCCATGCCCATCAACTGTTTAAGGAAAACCAATTGGTTTTTTCAGCAGGACTTGGTGCACAGAGCAAGATCCATAAAGACATGATTAGTTGGGTATTGTTAAAGATTTGGACGTAAATATGACCTTAAACACAACAAGCACATTTAAGATTAACTAGTGTTTAACAGACTAGTGGCTTTGTAGCTCTGCTAGGATGTTACTGTGATGACTGTTGAGTACATTCAATGCATTTTTTTGCTAAACTGAATTAATTTAAATTTCTTTAATTTAATTAAAAGTTGGCGGCACGGTGGCTTAGTGGTTCGAATCCCTGTTCGAATCCCCATCTGGGTGGAGTTTCCATGTTCTCCCCGTGTCTGCGTGGGTTTCCTCTGGGTTCTCCGGTTTCCTTCCACAGTCCAAAAACATGGATGAAGTCAATTGAATTCTCAAAATTGCCCCATATAGAGTGTGTCTGTGTGAGTGAGTGTGTGCCCAGCAATGGATTGGCGCCCTGTCCTGGGTTTATCTGCCCTGCGCCCGAGACGTTCTTCCCTGGATGGGCATGGGGAACCCCACCGCGACCCTAATAGAGGATGAAGCGGGAGATAATGAAAGAATGAATGAGTAATTAAAAGTTGGAGGCACGGTGGCTTAGTGGTTAGCACGTTCGCCTCTCAGCGCTAGGGATTCCTGGTTCGAATCCCCATCTGGGTGGAGTTTCCATGTTCTCCCCGTGTCTGCGTGGGTTTCCTCCAGGTTCTCCGGTTTCCTCCCACAGTCCAAAAACATGGATTAAGTTAATTGAATTCTCAAAATTGCCCCATGTAGAGTGTGTCTGTGTGAGTGAGTATGTGCCCAGCGATGGATTGGCGCCCTGTCCTGGGTCTGTCTGCCCGGCGCCCGAGACGTTCTCCCCTGGATGGGCATGGGGAACCCCACCGCGACCCTAATAGAGGATGAAGCGGGAGATAATGAAAGAATGAATGATTAAAAATTTTCAATTCCGGCTTGCTGCTTAGGGGTTCAGGCTTGGAACACTGTAAAGCTGCTCTGAGACAATGTACTATTGTAAAATGTGCTATATAGATAAATGTGTTACAATCGATACATCGATATGTCGAGCCACCACTTCACATATGATGCAAAATGATTTATTTTATTTTCGCCTGTTCACAAAATAACATTCTGGCTTGTCTATGTGATATGTAGCTGCATATGGGCATCAATGTCCTTTTTTGGAGATTAGCTGCGTTTTTCTTGCAACCCTATTATGAACACCATTGCTATTTAGTTCTCTTTTTATTTTCTAATATGGTAAAATTGGCCACTGTTTGTAATGCCTATAGTTGCTTAGAAGTTGCCGAACTAATATAACAAGCCTTCACAAATGAGCTGAAGCTGTTGTAGCTTATAATACTTATAATACTTATAATAAAAATAAAAAAAGAGTGTTGAGAGGCAAAATCTAAATTAAAGTATGTTAGTAACTAACTCATAAATTCTTAAAAAATTTGTAAATGAATTTTTTTTTTCATAAGAATATATGAATATATACATTGGTACTATATACATCAATTGACTTGATCCATGTTTTTGGACTGTGGGAGGAAACCGGAAAACCCGGAGGAAACCCACGTGGACATGGGGAGAACATGGAAACTCCACCCAGATGGGGATTCGAACCGGGAATCCCTAGTGCTAAGATATATATACAGTGGGTTGCAAAAGTATTCATACCCCTTGAACTTTTCCATATTTTGTCACATTACAACCACAAACATAAATATATTTCACTGGAATTTAATGTGAAAGACCAACACAAAGTGGTATACAATTGTGAAGTGGAATGAAAGTTATACATGAATCAACAATTTTTTTACAAATAAAAAACTGAAAAGTGCGATGTGCAAAATTATTCAGCCCCCTTTTCCCTGAGTGCAA
>JAFMOD010000250.1:2430990-2443773 GCA_019802435.1 Corydoras maculifer
GGGGGGCTGAATAATTTTGCACATCGCACTTTTCAGTTTTTTATTTGTAAAAAAATTGTTGATTCATGTATAACTTTCATACCACTTCACAATTGTATACCACTTTGTGTTGGTCTTTCACATTAAATTCCAGTGAAATATATTTATGTTTGTGGTTGTAATGTGACAAAATATGGAAAAGTTCAAGGGGTATGAATACTTTTGCAACCCACTGTATATATATATATATATATATATATATATATATATATATATATATATATATATATATATATATATAAGATGCTATTAATTTAGTATATAGACTAATGAAGTAAAAAAGGGGGGAAAATGCCTTTAAAAATATTCTAAAGCCATTTTATTATTACGCATGTCCATGTTTAAAATGATGTATCAATACATGATCATACATGATTACATAATGATTACATGATGTATGTAATCATAGATAAGTTCGACTGCCTGAACAAACAAATAGCATTATCGAAATGACCTGCGCTTTATACATAATACTTATTTAAAAACCATTATCTTTTTTTTTTTTTTTTAAACACATACACATTAAACCATTTATTGTTATTTACAAGTTCTCTACTTTGTAAAAAGGGCTGGTCAACGCATCCGTTGTGCTCCAGGGCTCTGTACATGTAAACTGTTTCTCTGCAGCAGAAGTAGGGACAGATGACTGCGTTCTCAGACATATCAGCTGGACATATTAAACCATAAAATATCCTCTGACCACATAAAAAATGCAGCCATCTTCAGGAGTAGATTATGTATAATTAATTCCGATGAACAGTACTTTCCAGGCAGACGGTGCAGGGATGTGAAATGTAGGACGAGGAGATATTTTTTGACCATGATACAACCCTGATACTGCAAGTCATATTAAAGGCTTAGACTTACAAATGCATAAAGCTGCCATAAAACTGCAATAGCAATGTCCTAGCACTGACAACCAGGAGCTCTGAGCTTTTTTTTGCTCTCAGCACTTGGATTGATAATTAGCTTCAGGTGCATCAAAAATAGTCAGAACAAATCATGTGCACTCTACTATAATATTTTATACATATGTTCTACAAATATTTTGCAAAAATATTCATGCATAAGCCTATAAAGTGTATTCTGCTTGCTTTTTTATCAACTCTTGTTCAGCTCACTCATCTATGTTCCATGACCATAGTTTGGAGTATCAGTACCAAACGTTGACCCTGTTATGGCTCTGGTAGCATTTAGGCATGTTTTATGAACCAGTGAGGGCCACAATATTTTATTAATTAAAAAACCTTTAGACTTTCTCATCTTATTATCTTCGGCTTTATCTGCTTTATCAAACGTGTCAAACTCGAGGTCTGCAGGCCATATCCGGCCCATAATTCAATTATATTAGGCCCTTTTACATCTATTATTTTTGTTAATAATGACCCAGTGATATTTTTATTTTTTTGGAACATGCTCATGTTTTATGAAATCCATCCATCAATTATCTTCCGCTTTATCCTATATTAGGGTCGCAGGGGGTTCCCTATGCCCATCCAGGGGAGAACGTTTCGGGTGCTGGGCAGATACACCCAGATATAGATATATGGGGCAATTTGGAGAACTCAATTGACTTGATCCATGTTTTTGGACTGTGGGAGGAAACCAGAGAACCCGAAGGAAACCCACACGGACACGGGGAGAACATGGAAACTCCACCCAGATTGGGATTCGAACCGGGAACCCCTAGCGCTGAGAGGTGGACATGCAACGTGCTTTCTTTGTAAAGTTATTTGAAAAAACTAAACAAGATAAGCAGCTACACAGACTCTGACCATGAGTTTTAAGGTCAGCTTTTTGGTGTTAGGACTAGTGACCCTAGTAACTGACTATTTCATCTATTGTTCACCAAAGACTAGGTAGAATTAAAGAAAAGAAAAATGGTTTTGTTAGTCATTGTCGTGCCTTCTTTCCTTTTAGGACAAAGGTCCTGCCAGATGCTGTCACATGCAGCAATTACCTGGACCAAATCAATGGCAATTGTTTTAGGCCTTTAACCTTGCGAATAAATCAGGCCTCAGTAGTTAGCATTACTACTCTTACAGCTCAGACTTCAAGGTCATTATCTGATTTCGGCACAAGAAAAAAAGCTATTTTTTCCCTCATTTTCCTATCCCTTTCTCTTTTTTCTCTTCCCGCTGTTGAATGGCAACCCCTAATCAAGTCTTGACTGAGGCCCGGTTTTAATCACTCTTCACACGAAGCTGCCAAATTCCTACAGGCAAATAGCCATGAAAAATTTACCAGCAATTCTTCACCTTGTAGTGCACAGCTATTTGTTGTCCTGCTTAAATGTATGAAATAATATATTATTGAGTGGCTGGTGAGAAGGAAAGCAGCAAAGAGGAAGGCACTAAGGGACTCCAAGGTCAGCTCTATGTGCCTCAGGACTAACAGATCAATATAATTTGGTCAATAAGTTCTTTATTACTGCGCTATCACTGTGAGCGAAATAATTTTGAAGTTAAAATACATTTTTGTTCAACCAGCTCTAAATATCGACCTGTGTGGCATCATAAAAATAAGTATAATGTAACAGTCCCTTAGAGGAAAAATGTGTTCTGCAATTCAAATGTTGATCTCTTTAAACAAATTTTACAATTAAAATGAAGTATCAGCTTAATTTACATTATTTGAGACCTGCTTTGTTTGTAAAACAATCCATACAAAACAGTGTTTCTTAAATGAATTTATCACATCTTTTTTTGTTCACACTTCAAAAACGGTTTGTGGAATAATTGTTAACATAACCCCACTAGCATTATGCCCCATGTCACCATCATGTTGTTTTCCAACCCTGATCCTGTAAGCTTTCTGATGTTTTACATTTTTTGTTTAATATTTTTATTAAGCACTGAGTACTGCATGGCGGTACAAGTGATGAATACAAATCCTGATCTAAAGGTGGCAATATGATTAAGTCAAGTGAAGGCAGCACTAAAAACCAACTGAAAATATTTTAATAACAGCAAAACCTAAATTTATGTCAAAATAACTAAAGGATATAAGTAATGCAATGAAGGAAGACGGGCAATGAAAAAGTCAGATACTTAAAAAATGAAAGTAGAAGTATAGAAGTAAAGCAATAAGACCTGGAATTATGTTATACATTATAACATTCATTCATTCATTCATTCACTTATTCATTATCTTCCTCTTGATCCTAGAGTCATGGGGGGGGTTCCCTATGCCCATCCAGGGGAGAACGTTTTGGGCGCTGGGCAGATACACCCAGGACAGGGTGCCAATCTATCACTGGGTACACTCTATATGGGGCAATTTAGACCATTCAAGTTACCTTGAGTGCATGTTTTTGGGTTGTGTGAGGAATACGAGGAATACGGAAAACCTAAAGCAAACCCACACTGACACGGGGAGAACATGAAACTTCACCCAGTTTGGGATTTTAAAGTGGATCCCCAGTGCTGAGAGGTGAACGTGCTAAACACTAAGCTACTGTGCCTTCCCATTTTTTAACTGTAGAGGGCAAATGCATGTACATAGGGGGTTAATACAGATTTCATGTGGAAAATCCAAAAGTACGGACGTGTGACTGACACCAACCCAAGCGATCCCATGTCAATAGTGCTAATTCTCACTCCATATCATTCACCACTGCTAGATGGTGGAATGATCTTCCCAACTCTGTCCGTAAGGCTGAGACATTCAGCATTTTCTAGAAACAACTCTAAACATTACTTCTAGAAGCACTTGATGTAATTGTATGGTGGATCTAGACTTCAATCCAGATCGAATAATGATCAAATTTGATAATTCTACTACTTAACTACTGACTTGTGTTGTTCTCTTAATTGAAAGTTGCTTTTGACATTGAAAGTTAACATTTGGTCATTTAGCAGATGCTTTTATCCAAAGAAGTATCCCAACTTAATATATGGGGTCAGCACACATTTTTACAACAGTTACCCTGAGCGATGAGGGTTAAGACTCTTGCTCAAGGACCCACATTGGTAACATCAGTGGACCTGGGATTTAAACCCACAACCTTCAGATTGATAGCCCAACGCCTTAACCACTGAGGTGCAATGCTTAAATGTGTACAATTTTGTAAATGTATAAGTGATGGGGTTTGGTGCATATTGACATGTGCTTACAAGTTATGCAATTGATGCAAATAATATTAACCACGCACACAATACAAAGATTTGCAATACATGTGGATAACAGGAATGCAACAAAACATACTGCGTAATGAAAAAAAAGGCTGTGTGATAAGTTAAATCCTTGGTGTCTGAGGAGGAGAGAAGCTAAAGAGCCAGAAAATGAATGGAAAACGAAATGCAAAACTGACAAAAACAAACAAAAAGAGTCTAACATAAGTTACCACATGTTCCAATCACTCTGCACGCAACAAACTTTATTCGGCTAATCAGCTACTCGGTAAGTATATAGTTCAAGATAGTTTGGTTGAACAGGCTAAACACTCAAGTGTGAAAAGCAGTGTGTCTCCTGGACTAGGGTTCGAGAACCACTGTCCTGGCAGACAAGAAACTTTCACTGGGGGCCAATTATATGATAGAATAAACCCACAGAGTTGTGTACCAATACCCCAGGTGACAGTAGATGTCCTTCTGTCCCAATGACACATCCACATTAGGCTTTTACAATGTCATTTTGGCCTGCCATAACTGTGGAGCTATGACTGAAGGACACCAATATAAATAAATATAAATATGGGTGCAAAACAAAAATAATAATATAAAAAGGCACCTGCATATTTCCTTGTCCATCAGCATACAATATGAGTTTACAACAGCTTGTAAAAGTGTTTATCACTTCCTTTGGAAGCAGACTGGAAATGCACACCCTGGATTAGCACCACCGCATTTATTGCTTGCCAGTTTATCGTCAACTTTACTTAAATATCTTTCCCAATAGATATGTCTTCTCAGATTCACTTATGAAATTTTAATTGCAGTGCATGCTTATCTTGAGTACAATTAAACATATTGTTGGCATTGTTTGAGTATCAGGATAAAGACCCATAAAGGTAAATATAAAGGTGCCTGTGATAGACTGCAAAAATAAAGAAAAATAAACACAAATCAAGAAAAATTGTACATGAATCAATTAAATTTATCTTCCAGTATAGTGAGTAAATTTATTTTGGTAAGATTTATCAAAATAAGAAATACATTTCCAAAAAATATATATATATATTTAACTTACTTATTTTTTTTCATTCATTATCTTCCGCTTTATCCTCTATTAGGGTCGCGGGGGGGTTCCCTATGCCCATCCAGGGGAGAATGTTTCGGGCGCTGGGCAGATACACCCAGGACAGGGCGCCAATCTATCACTGGGCACACACACAGACACGCACACAAACACACTCTACATGGGGCAATTTGGAGAACTCAATCGACTTGATCCATGTTTTTGGACTGTGGGAGGAAACCGGAGAACCCGAAGGAAACCCACGCAGACACGGGGAGAACATGGAAATTCCACCCAGATGGGGATTCGAACCAGGAATCTCTAGTGCTGAGAGGCGAACGTGCTAACCACTAAGTCACAGTGCCGCCCTATCTTACTTATTCATTTTGTCTTATTTATCTTTCCTGGCTTGTTAGAATTTTTATTTTTATTTATTTATTTATTTATTTTTTTGCAGTGTTACTGCTGTCAAGTAGCTAATAGGCTTATTAAATGTTGGATATGGCGTTGCGATGTACAGTAGTAGATCAGTTAAATTGTATTGTTCCACTCTGCAGGCCAATCTGTAAGCTTTGTAATAAAACTGTCTACGAAAAAGAGAAACCAACAGTTACACCATTGACCATATTTGCATAAATTAAAAAAACACAATATTATTCAATTTTGCAATAAATTTAATCCCATTTGTTTGTAATGCAACACAAAAAGGGTACTTATTAAGTCTTTCTTGTCTTCTCTTCTTACAAGTCTTTCTTGAGAAATATGTTTAACTGATATCCATCCTTTCATTATCTTCAGCTTGTTCGTGTAATTGTCCACCAAGTTTAACATTGTCCAATTATAGCAATATAAAATTTGGATTCTTGGTTCTCAAGTTTGGATTCTTGGTTCTCGAGACTAAATAAATGCCTAGATGTCTTAGGTCCAATTGCCCCATAACCTTGTGAAACACGTGGTTGTGCAATTATTAGCTGGACATGTCCCACGTGGTGGTACAGTGGTGCCTGGACTGGGCGTGGTGCCATAAAACCAAAAAGACACCCTCCAGCATGTAGCTTTTTTGGGACATCTTCTAACCTTACATCTATAGGTTCTTGGCCTTCAATTCTACCATCCTGGAGGCATCCCAGTCAGGTTTCTGTTTTTGTCATGACTGGCCATCCCCACACAACACTAGCTTGCTCAGGTATTTTGGGACTAAATTAGTTTGACATGCTCGCCTGAATCTATTCAAAGTGCTGAAGATGATCTTTTAAGGTCACTTTTTAAAGGCTTTGCCGACTTTTCAGGACTGGAAGAAGGATAATGTAAATGTAGGGTAACCTGCTTTTATCTGTTTTAAAACTCCCTTTATGCTAATGCTAATTCTCACTCCATATCTTTCACCATCTCTAAATGGTCGAACGAGCTTCCTAACTCTGCTCGTCTTATAAATTATATAAATTTTAATTCTTAAATTTATTTAAGGCGGCACGGTGGCTTAGTGGTTAGCACGTTCGCCTCTCAGCGCTAGGGATTCCCGGTTCGAATCCCCATCTGGGTGGAGTTTCCATGTTCTCCCCGTGTCTGCGTGGGTTTCCTCCGGGTTCTCCGGTTTCCTCCCACAGTCCAAAAACATGGATCAAGTTAATTGAATTCTCAAAATTGCCCCGTTTAGAGTATGTTTGTGTGAGTGAGTGTGTGCCCAGTGATGGATTGGCGCCCTGTCCTGGGTCTTTCTGCCCAGCGCCCGAGACGTTCTCCCCTGGATGGGCATGGGGAACCCCACCGCGACCCTAATAGAGGATAAGCGGGAGATAATGAATGAATGAATGAATTTATTTAATATACTGTATATACATACATTTGGTCATTTACATTTGGTCATTGGGGGGGGGGGGGGGGGGGGGGGGGGGGGGGGGGGGGGGGGGGGGGGGGGGGGGGGGGGGGGGGGGGGGGGGGGGGGGGGGGGGGGGGGGGGGGGGGGGGTATATATATATATATATATATATATATATATATATATATATATATTTATTTATTCATAGTTGTATATTCTATTCTATTATAATATTATATTTCACATATCTATATACTGTATTTAAAAAAAATCTTATTTTCTTCTTTAAAATTTAAATTTATATTATAACTTTAAAATAAGAGAATAATCCGGGTCTGTGACCCATAATTTCGTTTTTTTCTCATGTACCACATGTAATCTTAATGATAATAAAATTTTCTTGAATCTTGAATCATAAGAAACATCTCAAAACACATCTCTTTCGCGAACACTTGCTATAAAATTGCTAAAAAATATATGAAATTATAATTTAAAAAAAGGCTGAAATGAATAATGATTCATTTGATTTGATAATTCTATATTGTAGCTATTTTTTCCTTAACTACTAACTCTGTGTCGCTTTGGATAAAAGCCCCTTTTAAATGACCAAATATAATGTAAGTTTAAATGTATGTGTGTCTTTCTGATTGGGTACCACCCCAATCCACTTGCACTGGTATGCAGATATGTGTACATTTGACAGCTTTGGTGGATATAACATCAGACTGCCTGGACCACAGCTATCTGATCTTCATAGTTCTCAAAGAATGGTGCTCCTAGAGACAGGTCCTGTTTTTAAATCCATATATTTGAAAGAGTAAAAAGATAACTATTGTAAGGTTAATAAGTCTATGGATGGTACAGAGTTATTCCATCCTAAGAAATTCTAGTTTAATTTTCCCTCCCATTCCAAATAAGTGTGTGTTGAACCGCTACAAAATGGGATAGGTGTGGTTGCCAGTGATCTCCCAATGGGGGTGTTAACACTTCCAAGTGCTATCATTTCGGCTTTTCAGTGTTCTCTTTTTGGCTGTCTACTACATCCATTAAATCGGCGCATGCATCTGTTTGTTTCTGTTCACTGCTCATTAACACACATTTACCACTCAGTGTTTAACAAAACAACAATTCTATCTGGTCATTTATTGTTTCTGATGGAATGTTTGGTGTTTTTTCAGTATTACTGTGGTTGGATAGTTGTTGGTGCAAGTAAGCACTGTGTTTCTCTCTTGGTTGTTAATAAACATCTGCCTTTTACAATGTTATTTTTTACATGTTATTGGTACAACATGGCTTTTTCTAGCGATTTGTCAACCCTGCATTACACAGCATGATTTAATGCCTGTCTTTGAGTCTTTGCTATAAGCCAATCGGTGTGTCCCTTGCTATTTCCTTTAAAGGCCAAGTGCAATCTGACTTTGGAGTATTGCTATTTCAACAGCACAGCTACCTGAACTCGCTGACCCTTTTTGAATCGAGAATACATTATATTATATACATTATATATAGCAATAATTTATTATAAATTTCAGCGATATTCATGCTTTATTTTTTTTGATCATGTTTAATTAATGAGTACACTGTTTGTGAAGGACAATAACATAGCACAAAAACTTCATTCATTTATTCATTATCTTTCACTTAATCCTCTACTAGGGTTGCCGGGGCTTCCCCTTGGACTGTGTGGGAGGAAACTGGAGAACCCGGAGAAAAACTAAACTCATGCTGACACAGGAAGAACATAGAAACTCCACCCACATTGGGATTCGAACCTGAATCCCCAGCGCTGAGAGGTGACTGTGCTAACCACTGCACCTGAGCACCCAAATAAACCATTTTAAATTCATTTAATGGTATTTTCAGGAAGGGGCTGTATCTAGCTAAGATTATTTGTTTTATATTGTGTTATTACCATAGAAATGATGTTCGTGTAAGATTGTTGCTGACTCGGTAAAAATCGAAAGAAACTTCTTTGCGCTTTTCACTGAAATATATGGGCTTCGACACAATGCTTTCCTGCCTTAACATTTCAGCATAGCCACTATGAATCATTTGAGGACTAATGTATTCAGGACAGACGAGGACCAACTGCTGCTATCAAAGGACTTGCTTGAATAACTGTAATAACTGGAAAATTATTTTGATAGCCTGAAACAATCTTATATATCACAGAACTTTATTAAAATAATATCAAATCAAATTAGCCTGTATCCCCATAATGAATTAAGTAACAGGTTACGCTGATATTAATCTCGACTAGCTCGCAGGCATTGCGGCAGGAGCATTTAATAAGCCAGTCCCTTTTGCTCTGAAGGGCTAGAAATCCTCGAGTACCAGTGCTTATTCAGGGAAAAATACATCAAAAGCCTCTCTCCCCCTCTAAATAATGTGCCCTGTTTTCTCTGCCTTTGGTGAAATTATTCATAAGGAGAAAATCTTGGCAAAAATCTCAGGAGGTTTCTGATTAGCAGCTGACCCAAAGGGATGCTACGTATCCTAATCCCCTAAATGCTTTGCCGTCTCCCTCCCACCCGTACGCCGAGGAGCGGGCTGTGCAGACGCTAAAATAATAATATAATCATGTTTTCATATGGCAGCGTGGAGCAGAAGCCGGCTACGCAGCGCCGCAGCGGCCCTCGCAGGCGCTGGTGCAGCTGGCCAGGCTTGCGTTTTGTGCTCAGGCCTTGGTCTGACTCTCCAGAAGAACCCCCCCTTTCCAATTTATTCTCCCTCAATCCCTCTCTCCCATCCCTCCCTTTGCCATTTGGATACTGTCCATTTTCGGGGCTAGGAACCTGCTGGAGGCTCTTTAAATTTTTTAATAGAGCCCAGATGAAGCGGTGCTGCTGAGAGCAGAAGACAGCTCGTGTCAGTTTTTCCCCTGGCTCCCAGAGGGCCAGTAGCCCTGTAATGATCTGGTAAGGCTTCAGATTAAAGTCGAGCGGGAGTCCGAAAAAGGGGGAAGGAGAGTTGCAAGTTGCTCCGTTACTTTCTATTTTGCACACTTTTCTCGTGCACTCTCATTGTCTTTCGTTTCGTGGTTTTTGCCCACTTTTTCTTTTCCTGCTCTCTATCTCTCTGCTGCTTCTTCGCATGCGTTCTGAGCTCTTTGCTTAAAGGACATGAGGGGAGAGGAATGAGGGTACAATGAGTGCACCGCTTTGGTCATAAAGCCACCACCATGCGCTGTGTTTCATTGTTTACATTTTTCCTCTTCTTGCATTTTCACCCCGACTGTTTATGCGTTGTTTTTTTTTTTTTCCTTCTCCACTTCACCCTTCTATTTCTCATTTGCCACCCGCTGTACACTTCCTCCCCTATTCTTTTCCTGGTCTGTTTGGCATGTTGTGTTGCCCTGCAGACCATGCTACAAAATCATCCTCCAGGGTGGACACTAAATCTTTTGATGCAGGCATAATAGTGATAACATCTGAACTAAGGGAGTCTTCTCAGGGCATGCTTGACAGATGTAGCACGGCTTTTTAGGATTTAATGCTAGAGCATATCTATTACGGGTTCTGCGGCAGGGCTTGGCAGGCCCGTCTGGTAATCTCCCATGAATTTTAGTTCAACTTATCACAGACCTGGGACAGGTTGCGGCAGGAAGTGGAATCACTAGATCTTCCGAAAGCAAGCCAGGCCTTTAAACTTCACATTTACAGATATCAAAAGATTTCAAGGATATGAATGTTGCTCACTAAAGATTGTTAAATATGAGATCAACAAGCTCTGTGTTCATATGACTGAGCACAACATCATCCATGATGAGTGTTCACCCAAAAAGCAATTCTACCTAAATATTTGTTTCCAACTGACTAATCTGTCATGTGATCTATTCTTAAAATGCAGGCCTTATTTTAGTTTCTGAAATTAAGAAAAGCAGAGCTTGCTGGGAGCATCCTCTTCGGATTTCTCAAATTTAGAATATTCTCCTTACCCCCAATCTTTTTCAACATGGATGAAACATTTTAAGCAAAAACCATGTGTCATGATGCCCACAAAGCAGCGAAGAAGTCAGAGACAGGTAGTAAATTATTCAGATAGCCTAAATTGGTAATGCAATTAGAAAATGGTAGCAATGGTGGAGAATACGCTGAGATCTGGAGGACCAGGAAAACATACCAGCTGAAGTGCTTACAGGAGCGCTTACTGGGCACACACTCACTCACTTACTCACACAGACACGCACACAAACACACACTATATGGGGCAATTTGGAGAATTCAATTAAACTTGATCCATGTTATTAGACTGTGAGAGGAAACTGGAGAACCCGGAGGAATCCCACACAGACATGGAGAGAACATGAAAACTCCACCTAGATTGGGATTTAAATGGGAATCCCTATATATATATTATATATATATATATATATATATATATATATATATATATATATGGTAATATATTCAAAATAAATAACCATAAACATCCTAGAGAAATGATATCCAGCTGCATGCAGAAATATGAATATCAAATAGATAATAAAACCATGCCATAGGCTATAGGAGCAATAAATAGACAGCTTTCTATGTGGGCACAAGGGAAATATGGGTTTTGTCTGTTCTTTTGACAAAAAAATGGACAAAACTCTAGTTGGTCTGAGACAACATGTATTTGTGGCTATGTTTGTGCATGAATGTGTGTGTGAGAATAAATGCATCAGGATGGGATGTAAGCAAATGTTTGTCTTTGCACTGTCTCTAGAGGGTTTCATCCCATGCCATCTGGCAGCTTTGGGCAATTGGGTTCATCATTTTCGTCATCTGATTGTTTTTCTGCCCCTATGCCTTTACCTAAACCTGCTGCACAATTCGGATCCATTCATCACTAACGCCACATTTACTGCTGGCCCGTCTAATAATTTACTCTTACTGGACAACTGTCCTATTTTAGCACATACGTACTATAAACCAGTGACTGATTAAAGCTTCAAGTATCACTATTAGAATAGAAAAATTTACAAGTGTGTGTGTGCATGCTCACATATGAATGGGTGACTGTGCATCTGTGTGTAAGAAGGAAAGCAATTGTCCCATCATCCACTAATTCAATTAAGAGTGAAAATGTACAGATATGGGCACGTTCGCCTCTCAGCACTGGGGATCCCAGGTTCAAATCCCGATCTGGGTGGAGTTTCCATGTCCGCATGGGTTTCCTCTGGGTTCTCCGGTTTCCTCCAACAGTCCAAAAACATGAATTCAAGGTTAAGTGAATTCTATAAATTTCCCCATATAATGTGTATGTGTTCCTGTGTGTGTGTGTGTGAGTGTGTGTGTCCAGCAAGAGATTGGCGCTAAAACAAACTTCCCTGGATGGGAATAGGGAACCACCCCGTGACTGTAATAGACGCCTAAGCCGAAGATAAAGAATAAATGAATTAAGTTGTTAAAGTCGGCGGCACGTTGGCTTAGTGTTTAGCACGTTTGCCTCTCAGCGCTAGGGATTCCTGGTTCGAATCCCAATCTGGGTTCGAATCCCAATCTTTCAATTTTCTCCCCATGTCCACGTGGGTTTCCTCTGAGTTTTTCCGGTTTCCTACCACAGTCCAAAAACATGGATGAAGGTCAATTGAATTCTCCAAATTCCCCAATATAGTGTGTGTCTGTGTGAGTGAGTGTGTGCCCAGTGACAGATTGGCGCCCTATCCTGGGTGTATCTGCCCAGCGACCGAGACGTTCTCCCCTGGATGGGCATGAGGAACCCCCCCCCCCCCCCCCCCCCCCCCCCCCCCCCCCCCCCCCCCC
>JAFMOD010000250.1:2449026-2474682 GCA_019802435.1 Corydoras maculifer
TGTGTGTGTGTGTGTGTGTGTGTGTGTGTGTGTGTGTGTGTGTGTGTGTGTGTGTGTGGGTGAGTTACAGTGCCCTGGGTGCTGTGCTGCCTGTGGAAACATATGGCTAATCTTTCCCGGTCACCATCACCACTTTTATCTTTCCCCACCCTGGCTCATTGCTGTTTGATGTCAAATTAGTCCAGGAATAACAAATTCTTTATTCTTCTGAATCTGGCACACTGAGAAAAAACTTTGTTGTAGTCCTGGGAGGCAAACAATGCTTCAAGGAGTTAAACCAAATGAAAGTCTTTGATCCTGAAAGATATTAGAGGGAAAGCGAGAGCAAAAGAATGAGAGTGAAAAAGAATAGCCAACTTGCTAAAAATCTGAAACTACAAATCAAAATGCAAATGATATTAAAATGTAAAGTACTTTTTTCCAGCTCTTCTTTCTTGCCTTTTAATTAATAATCTGAGTTTTGTTTGCATTGGTCTTAACCTACTAAAGCACTGAGCCCTTTTTTCTCTCCATCATATCATTCTGTATTTATATCACTGCGGCCGAAAGTGCTGCTTTCAAGTTGTTACAACAGATTTAAGTGTCAGAATGCTAAATGAGAAAAATAATGACAGACAATCCCACAAGGAGGAGAGGAGAGGAGAAAACAGACACTGATTTGTGGAAGTAGTTTTGCTTTTGGACGTTTTAACCTTGTTAATTCTCACCGCTTTTCTCCATGCTTGTGCACGACAGTTTACACTGACTGCTTTGTTGGTTTATCAATACAGGTGCTGAAGGGAAGAAGGTGCAGCAGACCCAAGCTCTGATGACATTACAGTAAATGTGTAAATAAAAAGTGTTAAAGGTAAATGCAGGTTTCCTAACAAAGCCCAGGTGCTTTTGAGAACCATTGGACACTATAAGAAATTTTTTCATAGTAGGACCAATTTAACAAAGGGGAAAAAAAGTCTAATACTTTAGTTATATTGCACTCGCAAGGAGAATAAAAGGTGTTAAAGTCAGGGCCATGGCTTGTTGAGCATTATGTTGTTACGATCCGCTGGCGATCCCGCGGGAGAGAGCGTCCACGCTGAATGGAGCCAGTAAGCGATATTGAATAAACTGTCTTCATTTAAAATACAGGGAAAAAATACACGAACGGGATCCGAACAACGTGTACATCAATATTGCTAGGTGATAAAAACAGAGCAGGGCGGCATGGTGGCTTAGTGGTTAGCACGTTCTCGTCTCAGAGCTGGGGATTCCCGGTTCGAATACAAGCTGGGTGGAGTTTCCATGTCCTCCCCGTGTCCACGTGGGTTTCCTTGTGGTTCTCCAGTTTCCACCCACAGTCCAAAAACATGGATAAACAAGGTAAATTGACTGCTCATATTGCCTCATGTAGTGTGTGTGTGTGTGTGTGTTTGTGTGTGTGTGTGTGTGTGTGTGTGTGTGAGTTAGTGTGCCCAGTGCTCGAAATGTCCTACCCTGGAATGGTATTGGGAACCCCCACGACCCTAGTAGAACATTAAGCAGAAGACAACGAATGAATGAATGAAAAAACAAAGCACATAACAAAAAAAGCTAAGATGCTCGAACATAGGAACCAATGAAAACACTCGGCTAATTAACTTAAACAGTGTGCAAAATGATAGTAATGAATTAATTAACTGAAAAGAGATCGACGAAAGGATAAATAAGAACAGAATAGAAGAATAGAATAGAATAGAAAGCCTTTATTGTCATTATACACCCAGAATGTGAGGAGTGAAGGGACACTCCTTACATGAGTAATAACAATCGTCATTATTTTACCAGTACTGTAACAGCTATTTGTAAAAAAAATAGAATAAAATAAGTCATGTGACCAAGCAGAAGTCTGTCCCACATACAGTAAAAATGGACTTTGGTTCTATTGTAATTCTACAATTCCACAGTGGAATTCCAGTCAAACGTAAATCCATCGCTGGGCACACAGTTACTGAGAATTTAGGGATAATTTAGATAGGGACAATTTAGAGCTGCCAATTTACCTTGAATCTATGTTTTTGGACTGTAGGAGGTAACGAAGAACCCAAACGAACACGGGGAGAACATGGAAACTCCCTCTAGATCAAGATTCAAAGTGCTAACCGTACTCCCTGCTGTGTTTGTGTGTCTGCGTGTGTGTGTGTGTGTGTGTGTGTGTGTGTGTGTGTGTGTGTGTGTGTGTATGTATATATATATATATAACGCACACACACACACACACACATATATATATATATATATATATATATATATATATATATATATATATATATATATATATATACACATACATACATTAGGCGCTGGGAAGAGCATATACAGCATATACAGTATATAATACAATTGGAAAGGTTTCTGTCACTGTTGTCTTTGTTGCTGCCTGACGTTTTATTATAAAGCCGCCTGAAGACAATGCACCATTGTAAAAAGAACTATATAAATAAATTAAACTTTAACTTCTGTAAACGATCAAAGACGCTCTAACTCATTACCTTTTTTTACCTTTTGTTTCCATTCTGGATTCTTTATGTGGTGGGATGGCGAAGGGAGGCTTATTGCATTATGTTCAGGTTCACGTGTGGGGTTTTGATAACCTGGTTACAGGGACCTCTGTGTTTTCTGTAGAAACAGTACTTGACTAACAGAGGAGATAACTACTTTTTTTTTTACTTCTAAACACATAAGCTCGGCATCCTGAGACTCTCTTCTTATTTAAGGTTGATAGTTTTACTACGCAGAGACATGTGAAGCCTCAGCTGCAGCAATCATAATCTTTGCCCTTTGTAAACCTTTTCAGGAACTCTTTCTTCAACCTTGTTCGTGTTGCAATGTCACACTCATCCAGTTTTTGTGTTTCGATAGACCCCTTAAGCATCTGAGCATTTGTGTGTGTTTGTGTGGGAGTGTATGCGCGAGCTCAGCTGCAAATGGTCAGGCCTGGCCCCAGGGCTTGGCTCACTAGACTGATGAACTGCAGGCTTGTTGCCCTGAGGGCAGTTGGGAATGGGCCACACTGGCCTCCTTCTTTCTCTGTTTTCTTCCTTTCTTACCATTTCTCCACTTCATTCCTGGCAAAAGCAAATAAAGAGATCCAGAGGTAGTGGCAAAATGGCAAGGTCTGAAATGTAAAACGTATACAATAACTCAGATACAAGTGGCATGGCTAAAAATTGCCTTCATACATCAGCTTATGGTTTACAGGCGCTGGCAGAAAGGACGCCAAAAGGTCAGAGGGAAAAAACATATAGATGTGTCAAGTATGGCGCTCAGGGCAACAGGATCTGAGGATGAAGGGATGTGATATGGACTCTAGAGGGACTGAGGAAGTGCTTGATGGAGCAGTATGCGCTTTCTTTCTCTCTTTGCCCATAGAGGGTAAGGCAGGCAGACGGCGGCTCTGTAGACCAGGTACACTAGGATGTAACCTCTCCCGCTGACCTGCAGTGACAAGACAGATCGCTCTATTCATCTGCGGCTGAGCCACGGCATGGCGCAGCATTTTTCACCTAAAACTCAGGATGGATCTGTTGGCTGGGAGGAATGTCACTGGCCTGAATGCCCTGATCTGTCATATGCCTACCATCTTCACCCCATCACACATTTCCACTACAGGCATACCTTCACTAGTCAGCTGTGAGGTTAGGAGGGCATCTGCCACTTTGAAATGTATAGAACTGTGAGAGATTACTGTGACCGGTGACTGTGGTGACCTTGTATTCAATTCAATTGCACGTAATCAAAGGCACAGCAAGAGCCACAACTTTTTTAGCTTTGGAATGCTATATAAACAGCTTCTGTAGTGTTGAAGGAACATTTTTGCAATATAACCAAATTCCTGGTTTGTGTCTAGTTGCTCAGCAGTGGAAATCGAATCCACCGTGTTCTATACAATCCATTCATCCATTATCTTCCGTTTAATCCCATACTAGGTTTGTGGGGGTTCTCCATGCCCATCCAGGGGGGAGCATTTCGGGTCTTGGGCAGATACACCCAGGACAGAGTGCCGATCTATCGCTTGGCACACTCACACATACACACACGCACACTATATATGGGGCAATTTAGAGCATTTTTTGGACCTTGAATCCATGTTTTTGGACGAGGAAACCAGGGTAATGTGGGGAAACCCTTGCAGACTGAGAGGGAGACGTATTAACAACCAATCCTACCTATACTAAGGGCAAGGGAACCCGGAGAAAACCCATGAGCACAAGGGGACATTCATTCATTTATTATCTTCACTTAATCCTCTACTAGGTTCATTGGGCGGTTCCATTTCAGGAGCTGGGCAGATACAACCAGGATAGAATGCCAATCTATCTCTGGCACACACTCTCTCTCTCACATACACACACACTTAGACAATATGGGGCAATCTAGAGTAGCTAACTTACTTTGAATCCATGTTTTTGGACTGTGGGAGGAAACTGTAGAACCCGAAGAAAACTCACGCAGACATAAGGAGAACATGGGTCCAACCGGATCGGCGTTCGAACCTGGATCACCAGAGGCGGACATGTTAACCACTAAGCCACTGTGTCGTCCTTGGATCTCAATCTCATGTCATTGTCTTCTGCTTATTCCTACCCTATCTAGGGACTAGGGGCAATATAAAAAATATTGTAATACAATATGTTTCCATGTCCTCCCGTGTCCGCGTGGGTTTCCTCCGGGTTCTCTGGTTTCCTCCCACAGTCCAAAACATGGATCAAGGTCAATTGAATTCTTCAAATTGGCCCATGTAGAGTGTGTTTGTGTGTGTGTCTGTGTGAGTGAGTGTGCCCAGTAATAGATTGGTGCCCTGTCCTGGGTGTATCTGCCCAGCGCCCGAAGCATTTTCACCTGGATAGGCATGGGGAACCCCCCCTCCCCCCGCGACCCTTGTAGAGGGTAAAGTGGAAGATAATGGATGGATGGATGGATGGATGGATGGACAATATGTTTATAGATCCTTTTATTCATTTGTCTATGTGCATACACTGATGCTCTGTTGTCTGCTGATGGTGCATGTGAAATGTGTGCAGGACGAAAACAGACAAAAACAAAGTGCTGTTTTCTGGGATGTGATTTTTTGTTTTCAATTCAGTGTTTTATCACTAGTACAGGGAGAGAGTATGTTAAAACCAGCAGGGGGCCCGGCAGTGAAAAGAGGAGAGAGATAACAGTGGGCTCAGGAATAAACTGTGAAAAGGCTTAATAATAAACATCAACATGCTTTTTTTTTAATTCTTACATAGACAGATGTAAAAGAAATGACTTTTTAATTAGGTGAATTGCGTTTGTCTGTGGGACTAGGAGCTGTCCTTGCCACCAGTGAGCTGACCTACATCTCCCAATCTTAGATGCTCATGTGATGCCCTGATTGGCTCCACCAGGGTCACAAGCTTGTGAAACTAAACCACTGAAAGATAAAGTGAGGAGGAAAAATGTGTGGTATCAGATCCATCATCATGATTTCATTTGCTCTATTTTAAATCTATTCATTTTTTCATTTAGGGTCGCGGTGGGGTTCCCCATGCCAATCCAGGGAAGAACGTCTCGGGCGCCGGGCAGATAGATTATATCATTGTTTAATTGGCTTTAGGAAACACACACACACACGCACACACATTTCTGTATGTGTATCATAATTAACATATGTTAACACATTCATTCATTCATCCACTATCTTCCGCTTTATCCTCTATCAGGGTTGCGGTGGGGTTCCCCATGCCCATCCAGGGGAGAACGTTTCGGGCGCTGGGCAGATAGACCCAGGACAGGGCGCCAACCTATCGCTGGAGACACACTCACTCACAGAGACATTCACACTCTATATGGGGCAATTTAGAGAACTCAATTGACTTGATCCATGCTTTTGGACTGTGGGAAGAAACCGGAGAACCCGGAGGAAACCCACGCAGACACGGGGAGAACATGGGAACTCCACCCAGATGGGGATTCGAACCGGGAATCCCTAGCGCTGAGAGGCGGACGTGCTAACCCCTAAGCCACCGTGCCGCCCTAAGTAGAACATTGGCTTTAAAATAATTATGATAATTTTCTGTTATTTGCTTCCCAAATTATACTTGCTCTATTGTGGCGCTCTAACATAAGAAACTTACTTTAATGGACCTTTATTTTCTTTTTCTTGTGAATATACAGTAACAGTCAATAGTCTGGACCTAGTGCCATCCTGCTCTGTTGTCTATTTCATCCACCATATAGATGGACTTTGTAGTTTTACAATTAGAGACTGTAGTCTATCTGTGTTCTTTGCTTTTGTTAGTCCCCTGTTGGTTTTTTGTTCTATTGGTCAGGACCATCACAGAATAATAATGGGTATACACCCAGGACAGGGCACCAATCTATTGCTGGGCACATACTCACTCACACAGACATACTCTATATGGGGCAATTTGGAGAATTGTCCCATATTTGACTTGATCCATGTTTTTGGACAGTGGGAGGAAACCGGAGAACCCTGAGGAAACCAACGCGGACATGGGGATAACATGGAAACTCCACCCAGATGGGGATTCCAACCGGGAATCCCTAGTGCTGAAAGGCGGACGTGCTAACCACTAAGCCACCGTGCCGCGATACGTTAATCATTAAAGTCATTTCGCTTAAGAATATTATAACGCAGCAAATCAAAAGTCACAGACCCATAGCCAACTCACACAAGACGTGTGGCTGTCTGCACAACCAGTTAAACATCGTTCTACGAAAACAAGGTAAAACAGGTTTTGTTCTGTTCCCATCATCAGTGTTTTCCATGCTCACATTTCCCTCATCTGCCTTAGTCATTAAACACTATTTGTGCTTGACCTGGTTTGCCA
Source organism: Corydoras maculifer (assembly GCA_019802435.1). Lineage (NCBI taxonomy): Eukaryota > Metazoa > Chordata > Actinopteri > Siluriformes > Callichthyidae > Corydoras > Corydoras maculifer. Next base: position 2,455,860 of record JAFMOD010000250.1, read on the forward strand.
TGCGATTGAGGTGGATGAACCCTGGGAGTGGAGGGTAGGAGTTACATGTGTGTGTGTTTGTGTGTGTGTGTGTGTGTGTTAGGGTGGGAGGGTCCAGGATCTGAGCATTGTGTGAAGCTGAAATAATGATGATATAAATCGGAATCCAGAGAGGCACTCAGGCCACATCTGGTGTGAGGCGCAGTGGAGGCGGCTGTGGTACTCAGACAGAGCTTCACCGAATCACTAGCAGATGCCAATTTTCTGCCCTGTTGAGGCCTCCTGAAGGAACACTGCCCTGTCTGCTTCATACCCCATTCGTAGTCCCAGATATCCAGTGCCACACACACACATGCATGCATAGATACTCGTGACTGCTCCTGATCATCCCATGGCCACTTCAGAGCACATTACTGCCCTGGAGTGAGATTATTCTGGCAATAAATTTTCTATTTGTGTGAAAACACAACAGTGGCCTTAATTGCATTCAGCTTCAAAACTCAGGCCCAGCAGTTGCGCATGATATGATCTTGACCATGCAACCTTGTTACAAGAAATGTTTTATAAGCCACTTTTATCTAAAGCCTGAACCCTGAAAGTTCAAGCCAGTCAACACAAGTGGAATTATTCATTAATTCATTCATTCATTCATTATCTTCCGCTTTATTCTATATTGGGGTCGCGGTGGGGTTCCCCATGCCCATCCAGGGGAGAACGTTTCGGGCGCTGGGCATATACACCCAGGACAGAGCGCCAATCTATCGCTGGGCATACACTCACTCACACAGACATTCACACACTATATGGGGCAATTTGGAGAATTCAATTGACTTTATCCATGTTTTTGGACTGTGGGAGGAAACCAGAGATCCCGGAGGAAACCCACGCAGACACGGGGAGAACATGGACACTCCACCCAGATGGGGATTCGAACCGGGAATCCCTAGCGCTGGGAGGTGAACGTGCTAACCACTAAGCCACCATGCCGCCCAAATGGAATTAACTCTCTGATATTTTGCATTCCATTAGGTACACCAAAGCAACTTCCAAGTTTATTTTTATTTTTTGCATTTTTTGGTCATTTTGCAGACGCTTTTATCCAAAGCGACTTACAAGGTGAGCACAGGGTTAATCACAACATCCCTGGAGCAATGAGGGTTAAGGTCCTTTCTCAAGGACCCACATTGGTAACTTTAGTGATCCTGGGATTTGAACCCCCAACCTACAGATTGATAGCCCAACACCCTAACCACTTAGCTACCTTGCCCTTGAGGGATGTGGTAGCTTAGTGAATAGGGTGTTGAGCTATCATGTGAAGTGTTGAGGGTTCAAATCCCAGATCCACTGAAGTTACCAATGTGAGTGACCTTTATCCTAATTGCACCAGTGATGACGCTTGCTTTGTAAGTCGCTTTGGTTAAAAGCGTCTGCTAAATGACCAAATTTAATGTCAATGTAACAAGTATCCCAACTTGATGGTTGGGGTCAGAAAACAGGGTCAGATATACATTGCACTATACTATATACTATTAAGATCTTTGCTTCTTTTAAGGTAACCTTTTTTGGTGGCTTTGAACCCACTGAGCTACCATACCCCATATTTTAGTGTGGTAATTATCCTCCTTGTCAAAATGCTAAGCATTAGTAAAAAAAAATCATAATTTAAATTGTGAAATTGAGCAGACCCAAGTAGAGGATTAAGTGGAAGATAATGATTGTTAAATTCTTTTGCAAGACTTTTAAAAGATAAAGACTTTATCACTGTGCCTCTGTGGCAGAATAGCAGGTAATAAGGTTATCATAAGGCGGCACGGTGGCTTAGTGGTTTGCATGTTCTCCTCTCAGCACTAGGGATTCCCGGTTTGAGTTTCCATGTTCTCCCCATGTCCCTGTGGGTTTCCGCTAGGTTCCCTGGTTTCCTCCCACAAAGGTAAACTGAATGCTCCAAATCGCCCCATATAGAGTGTGTTTCTGTGTGTGTCCAGCGATAGATCTGCGCCCTGTCCTGGGTGTATCTGCCGAGCACCCAAAACGTTCTCCCCTTGATGGGCATGGGGAACCCTCCACAACCCTATAAGAGGATTAAGCAGAAGATAATGAATGAAAAGATTAATCTTATACAGTATATCTTTGTTTTTCACCTTGCCAAGCCTTGGAACCTCTTGGGAGTTCAAATTTAGAAAATTGTAAAGCCATTATAAACATATAGACAATTGTATGAAATATTCGCAACAAACTTTAAATTCTTCCTTATTTTTATTTTTTTTTATCAGTTTGCATTTTTATAGATGCAGCAGATGGCCGACAAAATTATTAATACAAAACAACATGAAAATCCAGGGTGAGACAAGACAAGCTAAAATCCCATGATTAGGTTTATTTTCTATATAATGCATTAGACACAAGTATGTCATCAGTTGAAGCCCCAGAGGCCTCAGAGAAGGCAGCCAGTGTGATATGAAAATGCAAATTCAAATTGTGCTTGGTCTATGGGTCAAGGTTTGGTATGCAGTGCCTAGCCGCATCATCCATAAGGGAAAACAGTTCCATTTATTTTATATGCACTAGCTAAACCTTGCATGGGCCAGTGGTAGCTTTGCAGTTAAAGTTCAGGGCTGATAGACTGCTTATTTGGACAGTAGATATTTGATACGGTCACCTATATGAGGTAATTAAGGCTACTCTCCGAAATAGAAATAACCAAGACAATTTTTTTGAGGTGGCTTAGTGGTTCGCACGTTTGCCTCTCAGCACTAGGGATTCCTGGTTCGAATCCCCATCTGGGTGGAGTTTCCATGTTCTCCCCGTGTCTGCGTGGGTTTCCTCCGGGTTCTCTGGTTTCCTCCCACAGTCCAAAGACATGGATCAAGTCAATTGAATTCTCCAAATTGCCCCATATAGTGTGTGAATGTCTGTGTGAGTGAGTGTGTGACCAGCAATAGAAGATAATGGAAGATAATGGATGGATAGATGAAATTTTTTTGAGATGAGTTTGTAGTAATATTTTAAATATGCTTTATATACAATCACATGCACATAAAAAATGTGCATGCCTTAAGTGCAAGGAGCAGTGCGAATGTTAATAATTGGTGGTGAAGCTGACATCAAGTGCAACCCTGAAAACTATTAAACCAAAAAACAGCCGAATTCTGTTTGAGTGCCAAGATCCCAGGTTGTATATGACGGATAATGTGAGCGTGATTGCTGAAAAAAAGAAACTTTTCCACTAACACTGCAGTAGTAAGGTTGGAGTGTGACTTATAGGACGGCAGCAATTTATTTATTTGGCTTGATTCTCATTTCTAATCTCATGCTGCTCATGCAAATGGAGCAAGTGCACAAGGTGCTGCAGTTATCTTTCTTTACATCAATAAATATAAAGCTCCATTGGACCACAGAGCTACGCTAATTTTCCAAACCAGTGAAGGCGCATTTTATATGGGAAACACCTCTTCCATTTCACCTCTCTCTCTCACTTCCCCTCTGTCTCACTCTGTAAGCTTTGCTTCTATCATTTTTGCTGCTGTTTCATCTTGTCTTTTTTGACCATTAGCATCTGCTGTCTGTTTTTTTCCCTGGGCCAAGAGGTAGCCTGACAACACTTGTAAAAAAAAAAAAGTGGCAGCATAGTCTAAGCTGTAATCTTCATGTGTCATCTTATCTCATTGCATTTACTTGCTCTTAGACGATAAAAGACCCAAGTGGTCACCTTGTCCATTTAGCTGATAGAATGGCCCAGTAAAGGCTACAGAGTGAGCAAACAACATATATATGTAAGCAGGTGTTTGGGCTTACAACTTTATACTTATCTGATTTTCTTTTGACCATCCACTTATCCAATCATAATAATTATTGATGATGAATTAAAAAGAATGAATGAAGGTATGTCCATTTTTAACTACATAGCAAGTTATTTATTTATAGAGCACTTTTTACAACAGTACATTGTCACAAAGCAGCTTTACAGAGTGAAAAGCCTTTAAACTCCCAAAGAGCAAGCCGAAGCGACACTGGCAAGAACAAACTCCCTGTTATGTTATTAAAGGAAGAAAACTTGGGAGGACCAAGACTCAGTGGGGGATCCATCCTCCTTGAGCAGCCAGGCAGCAACTACATAGCAAGTACAAGCTGTCAGGCTTTCTATTTTTATTATAATAGTTAATATTCTTATTTAATCTCATTAACTTGTGCTTAATCCTCTACTGATAGTGCAGAGGGTTTCCTATTTCCATTCAGGGGAGGATGGTTCACGTACTCTTCTCTTTCCAGCATCACTGTTGTGTCGGATCCACTCATACACAACAAACACTAACACCTTACCACACCATGTCAGTGTCACTGCAGTACTGAGAATCATCCCCCACCCTTTAACCTCCTCAGTGGGGGTTCTGATCACCAGAGATGAACTCCAACCCACAGCACGACACAATGGTCAGGCACAGGAGCACATTCAGTTTACGACTTATTCCATCCAAATGCACCACAGAGCGCCACTGAAGGTCATCTGTGGCCATCAAACCGTACAATCAACAACTTTCATGTGCAGTATCGTAATTATGATTATTATAATTCAAATATTATATTATACTATCACCTGACCCACAGTGCAATATATTTAAAATTTTACTTCTAACCACTAAGCCACTTTACTTTTACTTTTTTCTGTATTTTGGTACTTTTGTTTTAATTTTACTGCAATTATTGTTAATTCTTTATTATAATTCTGTATATGTAAACATGACAAATATAGCATCTATAAAAACTGTAATTTTGCCCATGGGATTAATAAAGTATTCTGATTACAGATGGGCTACAGTCTGTAATTGTAGAAAAACAATGTTAATCTGAAAAACCAGACAGTGAGTGTAGAGCTGGCGATGTGTACCTAATAAAATGGCCGGTGTGTGTATTTGCACACAGACACACTCCAGTTTATGTGGGGACTTTAGACTTATTTTTTAGTAAAGGTTACCTACAAACTTAAACCTACAACTATGTCTAACTTTTACCTAATGTAAAAAAGTTTCAGCTTAAAATGTAATGATGACATAGTGGGTTATTTACATCAGCTCATGAGTGCCTATACACTTTTAGGTCCGCACAGTGAAATATATAGCTGGTACACACACACACAGACACCGACACACACATTCCGTTTGGACCTCGAGCTTCTGTTCTCTTCCAAATGTCATTTTTTTTATCCACTTCATATAACTTTCCTCGGCTCACTCTAGTCTAGTGCCAGGACAATGTGAGCCTGAGAGCCAGAGACGAGGCATGTTGTCTGAGGACACATCACTTTAAAAAAAAAAAACAAAAAAAAAACACAACGACTCCGTACAGGCTAACAACATGCTGTGACCCAGCACACTAACAAGATCGCACTTTATAGACATATGCCGCCACTTGAATGTTGTGTAATGTAGCGATAGTGTAACCGCTTTAAGCAACCTTTGTACTTGAACTGCCAGCCAGTCCAATAAGGGCTCAGGCGGCCCACGCTTTTATGTGTTTTGCAACTGGATTCCTGTAGAGGCAACCCAAGAATGTGATGAAATGTGCAGATCTCTGGCCAGGCCACATGCATGCAGACATAAACAGAGGGCCTAATGGTGCTCAGGCCTCTGTGCCGGTCCGCTTTCAGCTCGGCCTTAACCACTCGCAGCTGAGCTGGGCTGGCACCAGTCATGTTTATTGGGGGGCTTTAGCCCATCAAATTATTGTCAACAGTTCAAGAGGCTGTCAGCGGACCCTCCAGATGTGGCGTGAGAGGGAGCGAGAGAAAGAACAGGAGAAAACAAGCGATAGAGAGACTGAAGGAAAGCGTTTGATGAAAGAAAATGGCATGAGCACAGGGCACTGGTGCGGGGATTAATAATACGGCCTTATGATTAAGTGTCGTACTTTCCACTAACTTTTGAAATTCAAGCTAATATGCTATTAAACTTTGAAATAGCTGCAAGTCCACCCGCTGTTTAGTCTGCATTCGTCTCTCAGACACACAAGTGCTTAACTGTGCAGCGTGTAAAACATTTTTTTCCCCCATTTTCTTTCTTGCCCCCCCCCCCCCCCCCCCCCCCCCCCCCCCCCCCCCCCCCCCCCCCCCCCCCCCCCCCCCCCCCCCCCCCCCCCCCCCCCCCCCCCCCCCCCCCCCCCCCCCCCCCCCCCCCCCCAATGTGGTTTTCATCATGCTTTGTATACGTGTGCGCACACACACACATCCTCGGGATATTCTTATCCCATATCTACTTTCACACAAAAAGATGCAAAGGGTCTAAACAGAAATTGGAGACATGTAGTATATACACAGAAGTATATACACATAATGTGTTTTTGGGAAGAACCATTTTATGATATGATTGTGGTCCAAATAAAACATTTAATTGATAGGTCTACCATTTACATGCGAATGTCTAACACACGGCAGTCTTATCCCAGCAATGTTTTCATCAATTAAGCTGTTGGTTTTGCCGTCCTATGATCTCCAGCCTAATGAACAGCTGACAATAATGCAAGACTGGTCTATAACATACATTATAAAACAGGAAATTCCATTCTTTAAATCTGATTGGCTGAGCTGTTTATCTAGCCATGAGAATAATACACACCGTTAACCACTTCACACTTGTATCAATGCGTTATAAGGAAGAATATTTATCTGCTTGATATATTACAGTGTAATATATTATTCATTCATTCATTATCTTCCGCTTATCCTCTATGAGGGTCGCGGTGGGGTTCCCCATGCCCATCCAGGGGAGAACGTCTCGGGCGCTGGGCAGATAGACCCAGGACAGGGCGCCAATCCATCGCTGGGCACACACTCACTCACACAGACACACTCTAGAGGGGGCAATTTCTTTGAGAATTCAATTAACTTGATCCATTGTTTTTGGACTGTGGGAGGAAACCGGAGAACCCGGAGGAAACCCACTCAGACACGGGGAGAACATGGAAACTCCACCCAGATGGGGATTCGAACCAGGAATCCCTAGCGCTGAGAGGCGAACGTGCTAACCACTAAGCCACCGTGCCACCATCTTTTAATTACTCATTCATTCTTTCATTATCTCCCGCTTCATCCTCTATTAGGGTCGCGGTGGGGTTCCCCATGCCCATCCAGGGAAGAACGTCTCGGGCGCAGGGCAGATAAACCCAGGACAGGGCGCCAATCCATTGCTGGGGACCGGGAATCCCTAGCGCTGAGAGGCAAACATGCTAACCACTAAGCCACCGTGCCGCCTGTAATATATTATATATTATGTAATATATATTGATATATTACAAATAGAGATATCAATTGATGTAGATTAGTTAATTAGTTAACTTGAAAGTTTATGTTTATATCATTTCATTCATTTAATTTAATTTTATTTATTTCTGAATATTCCTTTTTATTTATGTATTTTTATTCCTTTTTATGCTGATCGGTCAGCTCGAGATTTGGAACCTAATAATTTGGAGGCTACTCAGAAAAAAAGCTGGGGTAAGTGTTTTTAATTTTTTTTTTTATTCCATTTACTTCTTTCTTATCCCTTTATTTAAATTTTTTATGTTATGTTATACTAGAAGGGTGGCACGGTGGCTTAGTGGTTAGCACGTTCGCCTCTCAGCACTATGGATTCCCGGTTCGAATCCCAATCTGGGAGTTTCCATGTTCTCCCCATGTCCACGTGGATCAAGTCAATTGAGTTCTCCAAATTGCCCCATATAATGTGTGTATGTGTGTGTGTCTGTGTGAGTGTGTGCCCAGGGATAGATTGGCGCCCTGTCCTTGGTGTATCTGCCCAGCGCCCGAAACGTTCTCCCCTGGATGGGCATGGGGAACCCCACCCCGCGACCCTAATATATAGGACAAAGTGGAAGATAATGAATGAATGACTCAATGAATGAATGTTCTACTAGAAGGGTGGCACGGTGGCTTAGTGGTTAGCACGTTCGCCTCTCAGCACTAGGTATTCCTGGTTTGAATCCCAATCTGGGTGGAGTTTCCATGTTCTCCCCGTTTCCACGTGGGTTTCCTCCGGGTTCTCTCGTTTCCTCCCACAGTTCAAAAACATGGATCAAGTTAATTGAATTCTCAAAATTGCCCCATATAGAGTGTGTCTGTGTGCGTGAGTGTGTGCCCAGCGATGGATTGGCGACCATTTTATTGGCAATTTTGTTTTCAGTAAACCCATTTATGAATTAAACCTCGTTTGTTTATTTTTTTTATTATTCTGTCTTTGTAACTGTTTTATTGAAGCAAAAGGTTCTGCATCATATTACTTTTGCATACCTTTCTCACAAACATCAACAAAACACTCTTTTAAACATGGCTGTGCAGAGGTCGTTTGTTAGAGAATATAAAAGATTCTAAATGGTTTATAACTTTTGTATTTTATTTACAAATGTCGGAATGTCCTTGATATGGTTTTTGTGTGTATACGTGTATGGTTTCAATTGTGATGGAAAGTGCTTCCTGTTTTCTCTATTAACATAGGCAAGGGTTGTGCCCCTTAAGTGTAACAATTTAATGGAGTGTGTGTATATGTGTGTGCGCTTATGTGTGTGTGTGTTGGTAAGGGCCACAGCTGTGGTCGCTTCCCTGGTGACCCTCCAGCCCTCTGTCCCCTACACTGCCTTTCTTTTACATCTGCTGCAGCTGGAAAACTACATTTCACACACTCTGCACCTGAAGGCATATGTGCACGCATATACACACACACACACACACACACACACACACACACACACAGTTGACCATGGGCCTCCCAGTCTCCACTAGATAACACTTTTGTGTCAGTCTGTTCTTAGAATTTTTATACTGCGATTTTAATAATTATTTACAGAATAAACATCAGTATATACTTGTGCTGTAGTGTATACTGTATTCTGTCTTATCTGTTTATATCTTTTAGTTCCAATAAAAAGTTGCAAAAATTATATTAAGTAATAGCATGTGCTTCAAACTACAATGCCCCAGTGACAGCGAGTGTTTGCCCAGCGATGGATGGGTGCCCAATTCCTCCCCTGGATGAGCATAAGGTCCCCCCTCCCCCATGACCCTTGTTGCTAGAATATGATTAGGCTGCAGATAATAAGATGAGATGTTTATACTTTACCTTATATATAAAAAAATGATAAACATTGCTCTATATTGTTCCAAAGAATGAGGGCATAAATTGAATGACACTCTTGGACCCCTTTTATTCCATTTGAAAATAACACTTTAAATGAACACAACCAGTTTAATGAGTTCCTGACACTGTTCCTATTGAGACTATTATAGTGATAATAAAAAAATATGATGTATTTATTTATGTATTTACTAATTTTACTGATGGGCTTAGTGCTTAACACATTCGCCTCTCAGTGCTGGGGATCCAGGTTCGAGTTTCCTCCAGGATCTCTGGTTTCCTCCCACAGTCCAAAATCATAAATTTAACATTTACATTTAGTCATTGAGCAGACGCTTTTATCCACTTTCAAATAAACACCACAAGTCAGTTGTTAAGGAAAAACCAGCTACACATTATCTGATCCCACTTTAAAAAAAATATTAATAATAGCAAGTGATTGTGGAAAAGATGTGTGTTCGAGTTTGATGTTAAATGAGGCCGAGGCCTTACAGACAGAGTTGGGAAGATCCTTCCACCGTTTAGCAGTACTGAACGATCTGAGAATTAGCACCATGAATTGCCCCATGTAGAGTATGTTTGTATATGTGTCTATATGAGAGAGTGTGTGCCCAGCGATAGATTGGTTCCCTGTCCTGGACCTGCCCAGTGCCCAAAATGTTCTCCCATGGATGGGCATAAGGACCCGACACCCCCCCTTCCTCCATGACCCTAGTTTAGGACTAAGCTTAAGATAATGAATGAATGGTTTGATTGGTGCAGATTGTATGTCTATTTCAGAATATAAGTTCAAGTAATTTATTTATAGAGCTCTTTTTACAACAGTACATTGTCACAAAGCAGCTTTAAAGAATGAAAAGCCTTTAAACCCCCAAAGAGCAAGCCGAAGCGACAGTGGACAGTGGCAAGGAAAAACTCCCTGTTATGTTGATATTTTAAGAATGAAACCTTGGGAGGACCAAGACTCAGTGGGGGACTCATCCTCCTTGAGCAGCCGAGCAGCATCAACAGTGTAGGACAGCCATGTACAGATACTGTCGAGACCAGGTGACCATATTTAACAAATGGAAAAACTCAAACAACTGGAAAACTATATGTAAGTCCATTAAGGGGGTCCTGCAGGACCGCCAGTCCAATTAATATCCAGGTTCCATCCAGTTATCGTCGTAGCTGCAGTGCTTCACCAGAGCCATGGATGAAGATCTGACTACACCTCCAGGAAACCGGCCACACCTCAAAAGAAACCGACAAGAAAAGCAGTTAGAGCTAATAATAAAGCACAGCATTGAAGTAATAAGTAATTGATGGAATTTACCGTTATCACTCTTATTATCACCTTAAATCATCTTTGTTGCTTTATAACTGTATCAAAAGAAAAATGTTGCTTAAAATAGAAATCGAACAGCAATATCAACAGCTATATTGCTGTCCGTGATATAACAGCTACCACGATAACGTCTCTTGGGATGCAGTCTGTGCCTACATTTGGTATTTTTATTATAACAGAAAAAAAATTGCTTTATCAAAATGCTATTCTGTAATATTGAATACACTACAATATAATATGACCAAGAGTGATAAAACAAGCTCTATAGATGAGCTTATCAGTGACTTATCAATAACATATCAACCTCAATTTCCACCAGAGTAATTGGTACTTTCAACAGTGCTGAACATGGATTAAAATAAGCTTCAATTAGAAAAATGAAGCCCTTTATGGTAGGTTAATAAGACAAAAGAAAAGATACTCCTAAGACCTATTGCTTATCACTGTAGTAACCTGTTGTGGAGAAAATTAGCTGGAACAGAGAAATCTGAGAAATTAATGTAAATGTTTGAATGTTTTTTTTTTTTTAGCTCAGGTTACTATGGAATAGAGATGAAATGATTGCAGATTTTGATGCTATGATTATAAGATTATTATGCAATGAGAATCATTCATTTATTCATTCATTCATATTATCTTCCGCTTAATCCTCTACTAGGGTTACATTTCGGGCGCTGGGCAGATACACCCAGGACAAAACGCCTGACTATTGCTGAGTACACACTCAACCACAAACACGCCATATATGGGGTAATATGAGCACTCAGTTTACCTCAAATACATGTATTTGGACTATGGGAGGAAAAGCACCCAGGTTGGGATTCGAACCGGAAATCCCGGTGCCTAACGGTGAACGTACTAACCACTAAGCCACAGTGCTGCCTGCAAAAACACGGATAACATTTTGTTATCGAGAAATGACAATGCAGGGCCTTTGCTGAATATTAATAAAAATATTCTTTATAAAACTAAATATTTGTCCCTAAAGTACATATTTGTATTATTTGAATAAAAAAATACTATAAGAACAAAGTAAACAGGCAAAAGTAACTTTATTTTTTGGCCCTTGCGAGTTGTACCACTTGGTATAAAGTTCTGGGCACTGAGCAGATACATTCAGGGCATAAAACTGAAAGGCAAATACACACAATCCATTACTGAACAGAAGCTGTTTTTTTAAAGCTCATAAAATTATCAAATTATTAGTAGGCACTGTTACCACTGCACATGTACCCCCATCTTCTTCCGCCCACATCTCCATTGTTACCATTGCCATCTTTCTGGACATGATGTTCATATACGTTTTTAATACTGTTGCTAATGTAGCTCCACCTTCAAACTTTAAAGGTTTTGCATCTGTTTATTTTTTTATTTTGTATTATTATAGGGGAGTGGCACAGTGGCATAGTGGTTAGCATGTTCACCTCTCAGGGCTAGTGATTCCTGGTTCGAATCCCCATCTGGGTGGAGTTTCCATGTTCTCCCCGTGTCCGAGTGGGTTTCCTCCGAATTCTGCGGTTTCCTCCCACAGTCCAAAAACATGAATCAAGGTCAACTGAATTCTCCAAATTGTCCCATATAGAGTGTTTTTGTGTGTGTGTGTGTGTGTGATTGAGTGAGTGCCCAGCGATAGATTGGCGCCCTGTCCTGGGTGTATCTGCCCAGCACCCGAAATGTTCTCCCCTGGATGGGCATGGGGAACCCCCTGCGACCCTAATATAGGATAAAGCGGAAGATAATGGATGGATCATTATAGGTGTGCAAACTAGAAAATAACCTTCATATTGGAGGTAGTGGGATATACAACGATATGAAAATGGCCTGCTAATGTCATAGGTTGTCCCACTCTAACTTTTTTTTAAACTCAATTTGGTGGTCTTTACCACATCACTTATTATTAATGTAACATTACTTTATGGTGGCAAACTGAGATTTTTTTTTTTCTTTCTATAAAGCACATCAGCATGGCTTAAAGTTCCAAAGTTGCATCTGAACAAACCCCAACACTTCTGAAACAATGCCCTTTGGAGACCAAAGTGGAGATGTTTGGCCATAATGCCATGTGCCACATTTGGAAAAAACTGTATATATATATCCACACAATACACAAACTGTCAAACATATAAATATATGCTCACAGATGGCAACAGACTAAAGCAACTTTAAAAAGTAGAGTTGGCCAAAAATGTTTCTGAATGATGCGAGAGACTGATAAAGTCATACAGAAGGCAATTACATCAAGTTATTGACGCGTATTGAGGAGGGAGTTGAGTGAGAACAGCCTCTGTCAAAACTACTGGGAATTATGATCACTTAGTCATGCCTTTTTTGTTTTTCTAAGCACCAACAGTCGTCCAGGCTTTTATTAACAATATATTGTTTGGTTCCCTGGAGAGATTTGTCTTGGTGTATATCCTCCTGGGAACCAAGAAATAAAAGTGTCATTAAATTTATTGTATAACTATTGAGAGTAAAATAAACAACTTACAATTTCCATCCATCCATTATCTTCCGCTTTATCCTCTACAAGGGTTGCGGGGGGGGGTTCCCATGCCCATCCAGAGTAGAACGTTTCGGGTGCTGGGCTGGTACACCCAGGACAGGGCACCAATCTATCGCTGGGCACACACTCACTCACACAGACAGACACACTCTATATGGGGTATCATATCATATATATCATTCATGTTTTTGGACTGTGGGAGGAAACCGGAGAACTCGGAGGAAACCCATGCGGACACGGGGAGAACATGGAAACTCCACCCAGATTGGGATTCGAACTGGGAATCTCTAGCACTGAGAGGAGAACATGCTAGCCACTAAGCCACCGTGCCACCCCTAACTTACAATTACAATTTTTTAAAAATTCTTTTTAATTTTAATTTTACAGCAGGTCTATTGAAGTGGACAAAAAGACCATTTTTACATTTTTATATTAAAAGCGAGCCAAGCTTAAAATACAAAAATTAACCAATTAGCATTTAGTGTCATAACAAGTTCACTTATACTAACAATCCAGTTTAGTATAAAAGGCGAACTAAACATAAAAGATAAAACTGAACTGGAATGCCTCTAGTTAGCAATGTAAAATATTAACAATTAAACAATATTTGACATAACCTTTTATGGAAAAACATAACTGACCTTCCATAAAATGTGCTTGGTCTTATGGCAGCCATATTGGAGTGAAAGATATGGGAGGTTCATATTTCATAATTCATATTTCAGATCATTGGAAAGCCCAGGATGTCCTCTGTATAAAACAACATAACAAATTATAAATAGTTATGTATGTGAAACAAATGTCTATTACAGAAGATATAAGTCTATGGGTTGGTTCTCAGGAGGATGTCTTTAGGACATCTTGATTTGATCTGCCCGACAACGGTCATTATGTTCTTGCAGTACTAGAACAGTTGCTTAAGAATCAACTCCTTGCTAAAGCGGAAAAAAGAATCACACCACAATTCCATCTTCTCTTTCAGCTATGGAAATAGAAAATGGCAAGGTAAGCACTATATTGGATTGTCCACCACTCACCACTGTACATACATTTTGGATATTTGCAATTTTTACCATGGGGTTATCAAGTCATTCATCCCCATCACTTTACCACTCACATACCTCCTTAATGGAAAGCCCCACAGCCTTTATTGAACTGCTGAATGTGTCTTTGTTCATCTTACATCCTGTTTTACCTCTGCACCTGTGCTGGGACACCCTGACCCTGATAAACTATTCTTTGTGAAGGTGGATGCTTCTTTTTATGATGGAGGAGCAGTCTTATATCAAAAGCTAGCTTCAACCCCCCAAGCTACTTCACATTGCTTTTCTGTCAGACAAGTTGTCTCCAGCTGAATGTTACTGCTCTATTGGTAATTGTGAGCTTCTAAGTATTAAAATGGCGTTAGAGGAGTGGCGTCACTGACTTATGGGCTTGGGGGTCCCATTTATTGTTTTTAAAGATCACAGGAACCTGGAGAACATAATACATAACACTGGATATAAATGTACTTGGATTAATGTTGTTTTCCTCTAATATACTTACACGGGTGGAGGGTGATTCTTCTTTCTCTCCTCCTGTTGTCTATTTAATGGGAATTTTAAATTGTGAATTAGAGAATGCGTTCTATCTCTCCAGCATCCACCTACCTCTATTCTGAGCCAATATTTTGCCAGCTTCATCACTTTGAAGGACATTCAGGAGTTACTTTCACCATCTCATACATCAGAAGTTGTGGTGGGCACATTTTTTCCCAAGCACCATGTCTCTCGGTTTGGCATTTCGGTGAATATCCTTTCAGGTTGTACAGTTTTGCCAAGATGTTTATGTAAAGACCATGTTTAATTGTTTTAGAGAGGGTGGTATGATGGCTTTATGGTCAGTACATTCGCCACTCAGCGCTGGTAATCCAGGTTCCATTTCCAAGCTGGGTGGAGTTTTCTTGTTCTCCTTGTGCCCGCGTGGGTTTTCTCTGGGTTCTTCGGTTATCTCCTACAGTTCAAAAACTAAGATTCAAGGTGAATAAGATGCCCCTATTTTAATTGTCTTTAGACAATGGATTGACGCCCTGTCCTGGGTGTTTCTGCCTAGTGCCCGATACTGTCTCCCCTAGATAGACATGGGAAACCACCCCGCGAACTAAGTATAGAATTAAGCAGAAGCTGGTCGTGGTAGCTCAGTAGTTAGTGCATTGGGCTGTCAATCTGAAGGTTGGGGGTTCAAATCCCAGGTCCAATGAAGTTACCAATGTGGGTCCTTAAGCAAGACCCTTAACCCTCATTGCTTCAGGGATGCTGTACCAACCCTGTGCTCACCTTGTAAGTCGCTTTGGATAAAAGCGTCTGCTAAATGACCAAATGTAAATGTAGGATAATGAGATGAGATTTTCATTGAGTGATTGCCTGCAGAACTTAATAACTAAACCAAACCATCTAATTGATTAGTTCTATTTAAATATATAAATAATCTGTTCATTATTTTTGTCTTAAACTTTTAACACTATCTGGCCACTTAAGGTGGATGAGTTTTACACAAAGCCTTGGTCTTCACAAGGTTTCTTCTGTTAATAAATAAATAAAAAAAAATACCATTGAGTTTTTCCTTGCCTCTGTCACTTTAGTTTTCTCTTTGAGGGTTCAGGCTCAGAATACTTTAAAGCTGCTTTAAAGTGAGGCTAGACAATGTTCTATATAGGATGTGCCATATTGAACTTGAACTTGAATTCACCTCGGCTGTATGAATATTATTCTTTAAGAAGCTGGGCACAGCAGTCAGTTTTATATTAGGTTACCACCCTAAAAATGTAATAGACAGTCTGATCGCATCAACCAAGACTGTAATATATTGGTGTAAGTAGAACACACATATTTTTGCATTTAATAATTCTTTGTACTTGGCTCACTTATTTGCCCTAGGTGAAAACGGCACAGGCATTACTGTTGTTTTTGTTCTTTGATCGATTGACTTCTCTTTAGTGGAATACTGGTTTTAAAGAAGCAAGGAAATACATTTTCATGTTGATATGCTCCCGTTTACCTACCTGTGCATCTAGTGTGGTTTTATTGCCATGATTTTGCTGCTGTGGGCAGCACAGTGGCTTAGTGGTTAGCATGTTCGCCTCTCAGCGCTAACGATTCCTGGTTCGAATCCCCATCTGGGTGGAGTTTCCATTTTCTCCCCGTGTCCTAGTGGGTTTCCTCGGAATTCTCCGGTTTCCTCCCACAGTCCAAAAACATGGATCAAGTCTATTGAATTCTCCAAATTGCCCAATATAGAGTGTGTTGGTGTGAGTGAGTGTGTGCCAAGAGATGGATTGGCACCCTTTCCTGTGTGTATCTGCCCAGCACCCGAAACGTTCTCCCCTGGATGGGCATGGGGAACCCCACTGCGACCCTACTAGAGGATAAAGCGGAAGATAATGGATGGATGGATGTATTTCACTATCTGGTGGCTTGGAAAAGGTATGGCCCTGAGAAACGCAGCTGGGTGTCTGCTAAGGAAATCCTTAGCCCCAAACTTATTGCAGACCCTCATGCTCAACATCCTGATGAACATGCTGCTCATCCTCGGGGTCAGGCCTTATCCTTTGATTTTTATTAATGCTAATGGAATAAGGCAACAGTACATGATAAAACAATCATTACTGAGTGTTAAATCAGTTATTACTATATTTAGATAAGGTCAATGACCAACAGGTAACCAATTTGCACACACACATGCTTCAAATGTACACAGAGCACAGCTGTGGCCTGTAACTGGTCAAAACAATGGGTCTTTTTCTCCCATGAACCTTGGTGCTAGACTGCCACATTAACCCCTCTTGACCCTCTATTCTCACCTGTAATAAAGCAAAGGAAAATCATTACATACACACACAAGCACACACACCCACACACACCTTGAACGGCAGCCCAAACACAAATAGTGCAATGGGCCTTAGAGTGCTTCTGCTCATTAGCCCAGCTTCAGTACCCCATGGAGGTGTGTGTGTGTGTGTGTGTGTGTGTGTGTGTGTGTGTGTGTGTGTGTGAGCGCACGTGCAGGCTGAGTGGTTATTAGTCGACTGGGTGAAATCTCTGGTGGCACACAGTCAGATGAAAGAAGAGAAAAGAGAAAGTAAGATGTGTGACATTGTGGTGTTGTGAAGGCCAGCTGCTCAGGTTCTCTCTCTCTCTATGTCTCTTTCTCTCTCTAGCTCTCTTATACACACACACACACACACACACACACACACACACACACACACACACCGACCCACACACAGACAAAGACATTTACTCACTGTGTGTGTGTGTGTGTGTGTGTGTGAGAGTGTGTATGTGCTTATGTGTGTAAATAAGTGAAGGTGGACTGAGAAGGGCCATCAGTTCGCAGCCTGTGAACCCCTCATTAGTTTCTTTCCCACCGAGAGTGAGCGGACTGAGGAGGGTGTGGGGAGCTGTCAGTACTCATGATCACAGTCCCTGTCTTTACACACACACACACACACACACACACACACCCACACACGTACAACCACACTCACGGACGTCACACTCATTACATGCGACTGCCACGGACAGACACACTCTGGAGTGTACGTCAGCAGCACACATGGAATGATTCTTTTGAACACACACGCTTGCTCTATGTCTTTCTCACTCTCTCG
This sequence comes from Corydoras maculifer, assembly GCA_019802435.1. Classification (NCBI taxonomy): domain Eukaryota; kingdom Metazoa; phylum Chordata; class Actinopteri; order Siluriformes; family Callichthyidae; genus Corydoras; species Corydoras maculifer. Next base: position 2,473,436 of record JAFMOD010000250.1, read on the forward strand.
GAGTCTTTCTCTAAATCTCTCCCGCTCTCAGTGCGAGTGGCAGTGGCAGTGGGAGAAAGGTGCTGAAGTGAAATCTGATAATCAGGAGTGACAGGCCTGATAGAATAAAGCATGAGCAAGGGCAGAAGAAAGAAAGAGAGATGGGGCAGATGGAGTTGGAGGGTTTAAAACGAGAGAAAGTGGCAGAATTATGGAGATATGGCTTGAATGCATTTACATAATATATACCTGTCTTAAACTTTATTCTATTGTTCAATTCAACTTGGGGTGCGCTGCACTTCCTCCATGTTTCGCAGACCTGCTTTGCTCTTTCACCTGCCTTTTTGTTTCTGTTTTTATTCCGGATTTTGTTTTGCCCCAAGGCTTTTCGAATGCTGGTCATCCATTTTATCTGCTAGTGAAAGGACTGGGGTAAGAAGCCATGGGCAGAACAGACTGTATGAATGCAGCGAGACATTACAGTTGGAATTGCTATAAAGTTTTTCTGTTAAGTAGATCACTTGCACTCGACAAGGCACAATTGTTATGAAGTGCCATATTGATCAAAGACAATGCTAATCAAAGTAGGCTTCTTTTTCAAATTTTTCATCCATTAACTATCAAGATCAGCAATCAATATAAGATATATCTTAATTAGTCCCATCATGGGGGAAATTACTTAATTACCACAGTAATGGGACAGTACCATATATATATATATATATATATATATATATATATATATATATATATATATATATATATATATATATATATATAAATGAATTATAACAATAAAATAAAATAAGGTAAAATAAAATTATGTGCTATATACATGACATAAAAAAAAATAGAATTAACTTTGTATATCATAAATACCCTTAAATTTGTGCAACGGAACACAGAATTGCTTAACTACAAAGTAGTTCACACAGTTGACTTGCACTAGAATTATTTACAGATAAGATAAAATTTTTAATGATGCAACTTAAATTCAGTTTATAAGCAATAATAATTCAAGTACTTTATAATTTTCATTCATTCATTCATTATCTTCCGCTTATCCTCTATTAGGGTCGCGGTGGGGTTCCCCATGCCCATCCAGGGGAGAACGTCTCGGGCGCTGGGCAGACAGACCCAGGACAGGGCGCCAATCCATCGCTGGGCACACACTCACTCACACAGACACACTCTATAGGGGGCAATTTTGAGAATTCAATTAACTTGTTCCATGTTTTTGGACTGTGGGAGGAAACCGGAGAACCCGG
>JAFMOD010000250.1:2489585-2567085 GCA_019802435.1 Corydoras maculifer
GACAATTAATAGCTGTTAATTCTCTATTCACAAAGCATGTTAATTGTGCATTTCTTATTCTTAATGTTTTGTTTCTTCATGGAATTAAAAAAAGACTTAATTACTTTCTGAATTTATTTCCCAAATCAAGTGTATGTAGATATTTTTTATCATTTGTTTTTATCTAATTAACTTATGTAGGTGTGCTGCATGAACATGACTTGAACATGAGTTAATCTGAGCAGTGCAATCAGTTTTATTTATAGTCAGGATTTTAACAAGGTTTACACTTTGTTGTTGTTGTGGTTATTATAGTGCTGTGAAAAGTATTAAGTTACATTAACATGGCTGTCAAATTTCTCTCATAGACTATCAATATATTTGTTATTCCTTAAATGTATCTGGTTTTAAAATCGACTGATTTCCCAGTGATTTTAGAGACGTTTATCATCACACCTGTTGCTACTGAACAATGCTCAGAATAGCTCTTTCTTGTAGTGAATGTGTGAAAGGGTCCTTGGTCTTTACCCCATATAACAATTGATCAAAAATATGGCTTTTATATCTTCACGATTATTAGAGTGATGATGTGTCTGTGTAACCCTGCAAACATGAACTGAGGGAGTGAGAGTGAAAGCATTAGTGAGGGAATATGGGAATTAAAATGGTCCCCGATATGTTGGAACTTAGCGGGGGGGTCATCAATCACACATCTCGGGCCTTTTCATCTCACATGCCTTCATGTGCAGCCTAAGTGGTGGCTCATGCAGCATATGTTTTTAAACTTGTCTTGGCTTTGGCATTCCCTAAATAGTGGCTGCTTAGCGCAATGTAAGGACACAGAGATGAAGGGGCTTGCAGGCACCTCTCTTTGTCAGCACCGCTCACCTTCAAAAGCTTGCCGCTGGTCTTAGGATGCCAGCTCTCACCTCGGCTCAAGCTGGGTCCAATCCATTGCTGTGACAAGAGGCCAATCAGTGTGTGAGTGTGTGTGTGTGTGTGCGTGTGTGTCCAAAGACTGGTAAGTAAAATAAACTAAACCAATATAAAATACTTTTTAAAATTTTGTTTCCTAAGTATCCCCTTCTATTTCTGTCCATTAAATAAGTGTGTGTGTGTGTGTGTGTGTGTGTGTGTGTGTGTGTGTGTGTGTGTGTGCGCTTTGCTTTGACATTTCACATACTTAATCTTTGGGATCCTGTGGAGATTTGTACTTTCTACAACCACCAAGAAGCAGCTGAAGATGTCACACCACCTCTACGTGGTTCGAGCAGCAACACCAGTAATTGGTGGACCAGTGTGGTTATTGCATTTGTCCGCAGACAAAATTATATTTAAGTGATGTGAAAGTTGTTTTTTCTCCTTAGTTCGTTAAATAAAGTTACTTTTGCCAATAAAACCCCACCAAAACAAAAAGTGACAAATTACACTTGATTTAACATTTAAACCGTTTGCAGGATACATCATCACAGGCTGAAAAGGGGGTTTGCATTCACTTACTGTACTTGTAGTTACAGTAACTCTACAGGGACTTCCCCCACACCCATCTAAAGTTTTTACTGATCACAATTAACTTGATGCCAATGTCATTTCACATAACCCTCAAAGTGTAATTTGAAGTAACACAATGCATGTAGCTCAGTGGTTAGGGTGTTAGGCTATGAATCTTAAGGTTGGGGGTTCAAATCCCAGGTCCTCTGAAGTTACCACAGTGGTTTCTTGAGCAAGACCCTTAACCCTCATTGTTCTAGGGATTCTGTATGTAACACTGTGTTCTGACCCCAAAACATTAAGTTGGGATACTTGTAAGTCGCTTTGGATAAAAGCATCTGCTAAATGACCAAATGTCATTTTAATGCAAATATAATGTGTAATAATAAATTGAAATACATAATAAACGTGTAGAAACCTTTTTATAGGGGAAAGTGGAATAACAGTAGAACAGTAGGACCATGCAGGGCTGCACAGATGGATTTAATGTGGAGGACAAATTCCTCTGTGTGTAAATAGCACAGTAGGCAAAATGGATCACTTTTTTTCACTTTTTTTTTTTTTTGGAGGGCGCGGTAGCTCAGTGGTTATGGCATTGGGTTATGAATCTGAAGGTTGGCGGTTCAGATCCCAGGTCCACTGCAGTTACCAGTGTGGTTCCTTAAGCAAGGCCCTTAACCCTCATGGCTCCAAAGATGTTTTTATTAACCCTGTGTTCACCTTGTAAGTTGCTTTGGATAAAAGCCTCTGCTAAATGACCAAATTTAAATGTTATATACATATTTCGTTATAGACTAAAACATGTATAAAGAATTACATTAATCCAGGCAGCGGTCTGGCTGATCGACTGCTGGCTGACTAAGGCAAGCTAACTGATGCATTTGCCATAAGTTCTGGTAATTGTCTGTGTGCAGGTATTTCAAGAGGGGTGAAACATGAAACAAGGGGACGAAAGAGCAGTGACAAAGGGAACAGAAGCATGGATGTGTCACCGAAAAAGGCCGCAACAGATGGCAAAGCCGGCGTCAATTCCCGTGAAACCCGTTACTGTCTCCCTGGCATGTGACACCCATCTTATTTAAGGTTTGTCATAATATGCACAACGAAATCTGAGGATAAAGGGCTTATTCATGTTTTTCTCCTCCATTGTCCACCTTTGGTAGTGTCTCTGTGTAGATTTAAATAAATTCAGTAGAATTCTTAAAACTGTTTTTTAATGTACTGGACACCTCACATTGGTTGTGGAAAGGTCAAAATGCATCAGTTGTATATAGGTACTGCGCCACCATGGTCTCAGGCGGTTATATAATGAGCTACTGTAGGTATGATGGACATTATTTGTTGAAAAATATTACCCTTGATGCAGCATCTTCCAGCTTTTGACAGGAAGTAATAGGCCACTTGTGATAAACAAAGACACCAGGGCACACATACCCTTCTTTGACAGTGAGTGAATGGGGGTAAGATGCGCAGTGACAAGCATCGGAACATAGGTGACTAACACACATACACATACAGTGTGGTCCAAATGCACGTTTATGGCATCGCAGCGATATGGACATTACAACAGCCTGTCACTTCGGTTTCACCTGAAAGCAGGTTGCTGGCCATGCTGCAACATAAACCGCAAATGCTTCAACATATCGCCCTGGGAGAGCACAGCACTCTCAGATAAAGCTGGGGTGAGAGAGCCTGCACGAATAGCTCCATCAGATCAAGCTAACATTTGATTGGTTGAACTTGCACAGAACAACACAAACAGATATTTTACTCTCAGCCAGATATTTTACTCTCAGACTTTTCCATTACAGTCTATAAAAAGAAAGAAAAAAAATCAAATGCAAAAGTCTTTTTATTTGGCATTAAAAACGCCTGGTGAGATTTTAGAGGCTATGGACGAGCCTGGATCTCAGGATAAGAGAATCCTGTTCTACTTTTGTGATCTCCATAGGCAGAGCTTTTGTTATGGAACCTTGGCCTGCTATATTTAATGTAGATTTATAGCAAGCCATGCGGAGATCAATAAAGGAGCGATGTGGAAAGAGAGAGAAGAACAAGGAGTCTTGTAGAGCTTTTGGACAGTAATGGTGGCCTCCTGCTAGGTACAGAAGACAATAGAAAAAATGGATTGTGACAAAGCAAGGAATTAATCAAGAGAAAATTTGAGGATTTCAGCACAAAAAATAAAAGATCCAACAAAAAATAAGTTGTTTTACAAGCAAGCTGTAGTCATATGTTGTGGATTATTTAATTAAGTCCATGATTTAAATTATATAGATAATTTATCTAAAACAATGCAATTCTATGAGGCATGGTGGCTTATTGGACAGCGTGTTCGCCTCTCAGCGCTGGGGATTCGGGTTCGAATTTCAATCTGGGTGAAGTTTCCATGTTCTTCCCATGTCTGTGTGGGTTTCCTCCCACAGTCCAAAAACATAGATCAAAGTCAATTGAATCTAAATTGCCCCATATAGTGTGTCTGTGTGAGTGAGTGAGTGAGTGAGTGAGTGTGCCTAGCAATAGATTGGCACCCTGTCCTGAGTATATTTGCCTTAGCCCCCAAATCATTCTCCACTGAATGGGAATGGGGAACCCCCCGCGACCCTGGTAGAGGATAATGTGGAAGATAATAAATGGATGAATGAATACAATTACATCTACTGATAAGAAGTTGATCATGGCAATAAAATAGTGTGTATATGTCTGTATACTGAACTTCTAAACGTATAAAATAATAAATGTTTTCAAAACTTGTATAATAAATTTCCTTATAAATTAAATACAGGGGCGGATCATATAGAGTTTTACATTATTATCACCTTTAGTCATTCATTTCATCTCATTATCTTCTGCTTAATTTTCTACTAGAGACTGTAGTTGATATTAGGTGGGGTTCCAATGCCCATCCAGGGGCGACGTTTTGGGTGCTGGGCAGATACACCCAAAACAGGGCGCCTATTTGTCACTGGGCACACACAGACACACACACTATATATTGAGACAATTTAGAAAGGGGTAATTTAGAGCAACCAATTCACCTTGAATCCAGGGTTTTGGACTGTGGGAGGAAATCTTGCAGAAAACTTAAGCGGACATGGGGAGGATATCTGCCTAGTTCCCACAACCCCCCACCCTCCTGCGAGACTCTTAGCTCTTAGTATAGGATTTACTGAAAGATAATGACATGATGGGCGGCACGGTGGCTTGGTGTTTAGCACGTTTGCCTCTCAGCACTAGGGATTCCTGGTTCAAATCCCAATCTGGGTGGAGTTTCCATGTTCTCCCCGTATCCACATGGGTTTCATCTGGGTTCTCCGGTTTCCTTCCACAGTCCATGTCAATTGAATTCTCCAAATTGCCCTATATGAAGTGCATGTTTGAGTGAGTGTGTGCTCAGCGATAGATTGGCGCCCTTTCATGGGTGTATTTGCCCAGTGCCCAAAACGTTCTCCCCTGGATGCATGGGGGAACCCCCCCACGACCCTAGTAGAGGATAAAGCAGAAGATAATGGATGGATGGATAATGACATGACATATTCACATTTTAAAATGAAAGAGGGTTAGTGAGGCCATAAAGTGATGTTGCTAATTGACTGTGCACTTTTGTCACTGGAAAAAGAGATATTAATTCATTCATTATCTTCTGCTTAATCCTTCCGCTTTAGAATGTTTTGGGCACTGGGCAGATACACCCAGGACAGAGCGCCAATCTATCACTGGGCACACACTCACACACACAGACACACACGCATGCACACTCTATGTGGGGCAATTTGGAGAAATTAATTGACTTGATTCATGTTTTTGGACTGTGGGAGGAAACTGGAGAACCCGGAGGAAACCCATGCAGACACGGGGAGAACATGGAAACTCCACCCAGATGGGGATTTGAACCAGGAATCCGAGGCGAACGTGCTAACCACTAAGTCCCCGTGCCGCCAAGATGAGATATGTTTTAGATATTGCCCTGATATAAAAGTAAAGCTTTTGAAAAACATAATGTCATAATGCCCTGGTATCCCCAGACCTGCTTTCTCTCCCTTTTTTGACTTTCTTTAAATCAGTGTGCTCCACTCTCTTTTTGGTAGAGAAGCTTCTGTTGATATCATGTTCCAATTTAAGATTCTTTCTCTTGCTCTCACTTTTGCTGTACTTGTACATTTCCTTTTAAAACGATGTTTGTCTGCAGTGCTTAGTGTCAGGGCGTGAGGGGAAGGTGCCTTGGCCTATATGAGCTTCATTAGAACTTGGGTTGCTCCCTCACATCTTCAGGCGCTCACTCTGTGCCACTTGACATTAGGCTTATTAATGTACCCCTAGCTGCCTTACCCCTTTATTTATGATCGTGCACAAGCCAGGCTAGCCCATGGCCACTGAGGGACAAATCCTTTGTAGCACATGGGACAAGCTGAAACACTTGGACAAACATTCTCTTGGAGGTAAAAGCAGACCACTTGCCACAGCAACTCTTTTTCATCTTCTTTTTCTTTCCTGAATTGCTCTCCCAGGCCCATATTTTCACAGTAGGCATGCTATGGCATTTTTTTCATCCTAGCACAAGGCTATTTGACTGTGTTTATGCTGAGAATCTGCACTGCATTTCCCGTAGTTGTCATCATGCTCTATAAATCTTTCCTTTGCTCTTGCAGTAGACTCCGTATGTTCCCTGCAAACTTTCTTCCTCCATTGCTCTTCTTTGTTTCTTTAATGTGTTTTTACAATTTTTGTAGCATGTTATGCTAATATATTAAAAAAACATCATAATGAACAGATTGGTAGAAACATTCACTAAAATGTCTGTCAGTATTTTAATTAAATATTTATTATTCGTTATATTTTATTCACTATAGCAGATTCAATGTTCCTTGAAGTGGTGCCATCGTAGTTCAGTGATGAGGGTGTTGGGTTATCAAGCAGAAGTTTGTGGGTTCAAATTCCAGGTCCACTGAAGTTACCAATGTGGGTCTTTGAGCAAGACCCTTAACCATCATTGCTCCAGGGATTCTGTATGAGCTCGCTTTGTAAGTCGCTTTGGATAAAAGAATCTGCTAAATGATCAAATGTAAGTGATTGGTCCATTGTCAGACATTGGTCTATTTCCTCAACTACATTTACGCTCTTACAAAGGACAAACCAATTTTTATTAACACAATGAAGCACGTTGACCTTCCTTTATAGCCCAGCGCCCTAACCACTGAGCTATCGTACCCTCAAAGTACATTGACCGCTCTAAATATTTAATATTTAAAGTATACCTATATAGTGTGTTTGTCTAAATTTGTGGATTGGCGATAGATTGTATCTTCCCAGCACCTAAAACCTTTTCTTCTCAATTAGCTTGGGGAACCCATTTACGACCCTAGTAGGATTATGCGGAAGATAATGAGATGAGATAACATAGCCTTATTCTACCTCTAAACACTGTAAAGGTCATTCAAGATAAAGGTACACTACATGGACATAACTATTAAAAATATTTATTAATCTAGATAAAATATTGGAACATGTATCCGCTGTAGCTTTTAAAGTTTGAAGTTGGACTCGTAATTGCCGTTAAAACAGCTGCCACTTTGCAAGTGAAACTCCAGCAGCACTGCTGCACTAAAATTCCCTCATCACATCAGTCTCACTACAGAACTGACAATAAATAATAAAACACCCAAATTATATCTGTTATAAGGTGGTCCTGACCAATAGAGAACAGAGAACCAGCAGTGGACTAACAGAAAAAGAAAACAGATGTAATTGTAAAACTACAAAGTCTATCTATATGGTAAGTGGAGGAAATAGACAACAGAGCAAGAAGACAGTTTAAACTTGACTGGTACTGTATATAGTTATAAGTTTAAGTAATTATATTGGATCAGCCTCCAATATATTTTTTATTTTTTAAAAAAAATTTTTTACTTTGATTTCAAGGGCAGCACGGTGGCTTAGTGGGTAACATGTTCTCCTCTCAGCACTAGTGATTCCCGGTTCGAATCCCAATCTGGGTGGAGTTTCCATGTTCTCTCTGTGTCTGCATGGGTTTCCTCCGTGTTCACCGGTTTTCTCCCACACTCCAAAAACATGGATGAATTCAACTGAATTCTCCAAATTGCCCATACAGAGTGTGTCTGTGTGAGTGAGTGTGTGAGTGAGTGTGTGAGTGTGTGCCCAGCAATGAATTGGCACACTGTCCTGGGTGTATCTGCCCAGCGCCCAAAACGTTCTCCCCTGGATGGGCATGGGGAACGCCCCGTGACCCTAATATAGGATAGAGCGGAAGATAATGGATGGATGGACCTTGATTTCAATGTGATTCTGAATACTGATGTTTTAAATTGATCATTGTTACATCATTTGTTTTGTTTTTTTAACCTAAATCTCCTGTTCATCAAGATTCAATCCGTAATTTATATGTTAACACTTCTTTTTTTAAACATTGGATATTTATCTTTAGTAGCTGTGCTCAGTCAGGTTCATGACTGAGGCATACAGTAAAATAAACTGTGCTAATTAAAAATATACAAAATTCAATAGTATGCAGCTTCAAATGCTAATAGCTGAGCTTTCTGCCCACAATGTAAATGTGTCTGTGTGTTTGTGTAATTGGAGGTTTGTTCCCTGTGCAGGCTGCAGGCACTGGCAACCACTCATTTAATCAACCACAAGGTGCCTTTCGACACCTTCTTATATTAAGCCCACACAAATCCTTGGCTAACTTTAACATGTGGCTGGTTTGCAAAATTTTGGGCTCTGGGGGCTGTAATGTTAGCTTCATAGTGAGAGCCACCTCACCACATCAAGCCGTACAGTCAGTGGGCACTGCCATTTCTAATTCAGGCACTCACATGTAATACAAGAAACAACAAGCTTTAGTCCAAAGTGAGGGCTAGATTTAATATTGAGACACAGAAGATTAAATTTATTTCCACAAGGCTGCAGGACGCAACGGCATGGAGTGATAGAAGTTAAGTAGACAGGTAGACTTAAAACAGCCAGTGGTGCTGAACTTTGCAAAAACAAAATGCCAGTCTTGGGGCTACAAGACATAATGCATGCAAAAAGCTCAGTGGGAAAAGAGTTGAATAAATTGAGTCTGTTGTAGTAGATATTTTTCCTCTGTCAGATTAATTGCAAAAGACAATGGTTTTACAAAACCATCATTCTTTTTGTGGACAAAAACCAGCAAGGAACATCACTTATTCAATTATACTCATGCAGGTATAGTGGCACTTAAATAGCCAGTCCTGTGTAATTCCAAAAGACAGAATACAATTTGTGCTAAAATAAAATTGCATGAGGAAAATGAGAACATACCAATCTCTGAAGAATTGGAAATTGAATATTTTTATTGAATTATAAACCTTAGGGCCTAGCGGTTAGCATGTCTACTTCACAGCACTGGGGATCCAGGTTCAAATCTTGATCTAGGTGGCGTTTCCATGTCCTCCCTGTGTTCGCATACTGTATTATTTACTGAGGAGTTCTGTGAGCTCATACAGAGGATGACAAATATTAAGTAAACATGATTTCCATGTGGCGGCACAGTGGCTTAGTGGTTAGCACGTTCGCCTCTCAGCGCTACGGATTCCCGGTTCGAATCCCAATCTGGGTGGAGTTTCCATGTTCTCCCCGTGTCCGCGTGGGTTTCCTCCGGGTTCTCCGGTTTCCTTCCACAGTCCAAAAACATGGATCAAGTCAATTAAATTCTTCAAATTGCCCCATATAGAGTTTGCTTGTGTTTGTGAGTGTGTGCCTAGTAATAGATTGGCGTCCTGTCCTGGGTGTATCTGCCCAGCGCCCAAGACATTTCCCCTGGATGGGCATGGGGAACCCCCCGCGACCCTAATATAGGATAAAAGCGGAAGATAATGAATGAATGATTTCCATGTTCTCCCCGTGTCGGCGTGGGTTTCCTCTGGGTTCATATATGGCACTAATCCTATCGATACCCGATTTTTATTATTCAACCTTTTTTTTCAGCACGGTTTTTGCAGGATACGCCCAGCTCATTTGTGAGACCACTACTTTTATACCGCTAAGGAATCAGTCAAACTGTTCCTGAGATGTTCCCATTTTTCCTCGGCAAAATTCCCATTCACTTTGCATTACGGTAATATTTGCGCTTACATAACTGTGCCAATTTTCGAGTTGCAAAGACGAAATTCTCTGGAGTCGGAGATGGCTGCAGCCAGACTGGTCTGGTGAAATCGCAGAATAATAGAGAAACACCCTATTACCCAGCCTCGGCCACTTTTTACATCGTTCGCTGTATTGCTTCGATACACGTTATGCACGTGCTACGGCCAAGCTGCAAACACACTCACATTTTCTGCGCATCTCTGCACCCCTCTATCTAAATGTTGTTTTTTTTATATCCTATACATCATCATTCATTAATTCATTATCTTCCACTTCATCCTCTATTAGGGTCGCGGTGGGGTTCCCCATGCCCATCCAGAGGAGAACGTTTCGGGCGCTGGGCAGATACACCCAGGACAGGGCCAATCTATCGCTGGGCACACGATCACTCACACAGACACGCACGCATACACAGTCTATGTGGGGCAATTTGGAGAACTCAGTTGACTTGAGCCATGTTTTTGGACTGTGGGAGGAAACCGGAGAACCTGGAGGAAACCCACGCAGACACGGGGAGAACATGAAAACTCCACCCAGATGGGGATTCGAACCGGGAATCCCTAGTGCTGAGAGGCGAAAGTGTTAACCTATACATCATTATGATTAATATAATAATTTATAATTAGTTATTTGGCCTGGTAATCGAATAAGGATCAACATTGCTTTAAGATTGGAATATGCTTTCTTCAAAAAGGTGCCCAAAATGAACTTCAGATTCAGATGTAATTTGTCCAAGCCGACTTTTTTTGGCATTCTGCTAATTGTCTGTTTCACAATGCCTTGCAATAATCATGATACCATATCATGACTGACCCTTTATTCTGACTACGACATTAATGTATATGCATAATGATAATGAAAGCATTTAATCTAGAAAATAATGCCGTGGCCAAATTAATTGAAAACCAATTAAACCCAAATCTAATATTGAAAAAAACTTTGAACTGTGGAACTTAAACATGCCTATTAATTCATTTTATTTATTTTAAAATCTAAACCCAGTGTCTCACGACGTTCCACACTAAAGGCTAGACAGAACTCGTCATGGGACGGGCAGCACAGGAAACAGTGGGGTTAAAGCCCCAAGGTCCGTTGTCATGCAGCCTCCTCTACTAAATTAATTATTAGGGAATATGTGCAGATCTATCTTCCAGACTGTGAGGTTTCTGCCAGTTTAGCCAAAGTCCTGTTCTTGCCTTACCCTCATTTTTAACTTGGCATGACTGCAAGCCAAAAGCTGTTCATGTTAAACACAACGGCAGGCAGAGAGCTAGATCAGAGTGTGTGTGTGTGTGTGGGGGGGGGGGGGTCACAATTTTGATACTGGTTCAGTTCATGCTTAGTCCGTTGAAAGATATGGCCGATTGGCAAACTGAAAGACAGACCTGAATGTTTTTTTTTTCTTTGATGGCAGTGTTTTCTAAGTAAAAATAAAGTTGATATTAGCTGGGTTGCAAAATGATGCTCTGCCAAGGAAAATCAATTAAGCAAAACCCACTGAATTGTGTTGCGTGAGAAGTTGGTGCCTGTGGTTGGTGACATTACAATCAGAGGCTGGCATTGACATGGCTGCAGCTGATGGAGAGGCTTCTCACCCGGCTTAGGTAAACATAGCTGCGTTTGATTTTCGCCGCACTCACCAGACCACTGCTCAGGATCAGCAAAGAGCAATGGCACTGTTTTTTCCAAGCCATAAGCATTAATCTCCTACAATGAAAGCCAGATTGGGTTCTGGGAAGTGTGGCTTACAGGCAAAACGGAGTAAATAAGTGGGCCTGAGTTAAACAAAGTCTGATAGAATGTTGGGAACATTTCAGTTCATTTTAGGTCAGATTGTATTTACAGTATGGTCTGTGTCTACTTGATTTTTTTTTATTTTTTATCAATGACCAAAAAACGCAGGAATGCAGTTTAAATCGTAGGTTATTTAAAATATCAGTTAAACCATTCATCTTGCATTTTCATTGCTGTCTCCGCTATAAAAAAAAAGCAAAAATGAGACATTTATAGATTTTTCCATTTAAAAGATGGATTTGGTTTCAAGACAAGTGTTTTTTTTTTTTTTTTTAATTCTATTTTGATAGTGGATTCAAACAAGTCTTTTTAGACATGTGGAACCCATAATTTCTATATAAGCAGTTGCAGTTAAAATAAAAATTTTCATAAATACATAAATTCATTCATTCGTTATTTTCTACTTAATTCTATATTAGGGTCTCAGGGGTTATACATGTCCATTCAGGGGACTTCCTTTTGGGTTCTGAAAAGATTCACTTACACATGCACACAATATATAAAGGCAATTTATTCATTCATTCATTCATTATCTTCCGCTTTATCCTCTATTAGAGTCACGCGGGGGTTCCCCATGCCCATCCAGGGGAGAACGTATATGGGGCAATTTGGAGAACTCAGTTTACTTGGTCCATGTTTTTGGACTGTGGGAGGAAACCGGAGAACCCGGAGGAAACCCACGCGGACACAGGGAGAACATGGAAACTCCACCCAGATTGGGATTCGAACCGTGAATCCCTAGTGCTGATGGGTAAGGCATGGAATTTAACTTGGTTGTTATTGGAGTAGGGTGGCACGGTGGCTTAGTGGTTAGCATGTTCGTCTCTCAGTTCAGGGCATTCAGGTTTGAATCCCAATCTGGGTGGAGTTTCCATGTTCTCCCTGTGTCCATGTGGGTTTCCTCCGGGTTCTCCGGTTTCCACCCACAGTTCAAAAACATGGATTCAAGGTGAATTTAATGCTCTAAATTTCCCCCTATAGAATGGGTTTGTGTGAGAGTGTGTGCACTGTGATCCCCCCCACCCCAGCATCCCTAGTAGAGGATTAGGCAGAAGATAATGTCTAAATTAATGAATTAATGAATGTTATGTGAGTAGCTCCAACAAATGTGCAAATTACAAACTATTAACAGTCTGTCAGGACAAACAGGGGAGTGAACAACAGCGAGTGCAGATGAAACGCCGTATAGCGCCACGTAGCACATAACTGTAAGGATCCCAACAAATGCCGCATGGCGTATGTGTAAACAGCTGTGAGTGAGATTGTGTGAAAATGTCTGTATGTGTGATTTACCTGTGGCCTGCAGCTTTGGAGCCAGTCACTGCTGCTAACACTTTCTGGCAGCATAAAGCTCGGAGCCACATCAGCACTGAGCACAAATCCGAAGTGAAACAGTCATTCTGTACAACTTTTGCTTCCTTCCTGTTGAGAAATGTAATTTAAGGCCGCTGATCGTGACCCTTGGGTGATTTTCTCTCCCTCACTCCCTCACTCGCATGCTGGGCCAGAGTTGCTGCTGTATCTACTGAAAATAATGGGGTTAAAAACAATCACTTAAACTGAGTGCTTCCCATCCACCACCTCGGAAGAGACGGAGAGCTACTGAGTGAGAAGTGTGTCAGTGGTCAAAGAAAGTGATTTCCTTTTGATACCGCTGAGAGTTAAAAAAGGGCATAAGATAAGAAATAGATACATAAGGATTAGAAAGAAAAAAAAAATCCGAGCACGATTAGTTGCCCTAGATTTTTAAATTTATCTCCTGTTTTGGGCATTAAGTAAAATAACCAAAGTAATATAATCAACTGGCCCCATTACTGAAAGTTCTCATGTAGGGCAATTGAACAAAGTGCCGTCCTCAAAGTGTGAAGAAGCTGAAATGAGGTCGTTCCTGGGAGCCATCGGTAATGAACCTCGTCACACAGGGAAGCACAGGCCTGTGCAAAAAAGAGTAGATTGGGGTGACCTGAGAGCAGTACTGCGCAAATCATGCTAAAAGAGAAACCCTCAGGCCCTTCTGAAATGAACTAATGATTTAATTGTATTTTAGATCATATTGTTAAATAAGCTCTAGAGATTTTGTATATCATTGGATTTTGCTGATTGAAATAACGCAAAAAAAAAAAAAAAACGGCAAAAGTGGTAAACAGACTTTTTATCAATTGCATCTTTGTGAAAATTCATAAGTGTGGGTCATACTGTACATATTTAGGGATCACCAAAGCACTATTCAAAAGTTTTTACGTAGGCTGCATTCATTGCATGCATAAGGCTGCATGCTGAGCCCCCTTTTATATGCCCTGCTCACATACGACTGCGTACCTGTTTTTGGCTCTAACGGCATAATTCATTTTGAGCCGACACCACGGTGATAAGCCTGATCAGGGACAACAATGAAGCGGCCTACAGGAATGAGGTTCAGCATCTGGCTGCGTGGTGTAACCTGGAGCATAACACAGGAAAAACCAAAGAAATTACTGTGGACTTCAGACGAGCAGAGGGTCAGGCAAACGTCCCAATCTACATCAATGGAACTTTAGTAGAACATGTACCCAGCTTCGAATTCCTCAGGGTCCATATCTCAGAGAATTTCTCTTGGTCCCTAAACACATCAGTCCTGGTCAGAAAGGCACAACAACACCTGTACTTTCTACGGAGACTAAAGAAAGCCTTCTTGTGTCCCAGGATACTTGTAGACTTTTACCGCTGTACCCTTGAGAGCATCTTAGCAAACTGTATCTCTGTGTGGTATGGCAATTGCCTCACAGCTGACTAGAAAACGCTTCAGTGGGTGGTTAATACTACCCAGCGCATAACTGACGCCCAGTTACCTTTCATTCAGGACATCTACATTAAATGATGTCTGGACAGAGCTAAGAACAAGGACGTTTCAGGCATTACAGGAGCTTACGCTCTCGTACCAGCAAACTCAGAAAGAGCTTTTTCCCTGAGGCTGTAACCCTCCTAAACTCAAACTGAACTCAATTTTACCATATTTTAACCTCTGAACCATATTAACTCCATGTTATTTAATACTGCTTATTACACCTGTCTAACTGATTGTATTTTGCATACGTGCACATGGCAATATTGCACTGGGGGGGGGGGGGGGGGGGGGGGGGGGGGGGGGGGGGGGGGGGGGGGGGGGGGGGGGGGGGGGGGGGGGGGGGGGGGGGGGGGGGGGGGGGGGGGGGGGGGGGGGGGGGGGGGGGGGGGGGGGTTCCCCATGCCCATCCAGATGAGAACGTTTCATGCGCTGGGCAGATACACCCAGGACAGGGCGCCAATCTATCACTGGGCACACACTCACTCACACAGACACACTCTATATGGGGCAATTTGGAGAATTCAATTGACCTTGAATCCATGTTTTTGGACTGTGGGAGGAAACCAGAGAACCCAGAGGAAACCCACGTGGACACAGAGAAACATGGAAACTCCACCCAGATTGCCATTCGAACCGGGAATCTTTAGCGCTGAGAGGCGAGCATGCTAACCACTAAGCCACCGTACCGCCCTCGTCGCTTTATTGTGTTTTATGTAAATAATCTCTATTTTGCACTTTTGTTCAGATGTTACTGCATTTCATTAGCTCTGTACTTGTTTGTACATTGTACTCTGCTCAATGTCAATTGAAAGTTGAATCTAATCTAATCTAATCTAATCTAATTTAATTTAGATTTTTCTTGGTAAACATGGAACATAACAGTTGAGGACCTCATCACTGTAAATGAACAGATTTAAAAAAAAAAAAAAAAGATATAGGGCCCCATCTTACACCCTGTGTGAGACGTGTCGCTACTCTTATTGCTATCTTACACCCCGCCAACAGTCTATTTTCACGCTGTTAGGAGTGCGTTTCACGCTTCTATTTGGGTAAGTGTTGTGTCTTTCTAGTGTTTTCGTTCGTGGTACATGTATCGTTTGGGGTAATTAGTTGTTAGTCTGTGTTAATTGTGGGGTGTATTGTCATTTGTTCGGGTTTATTGATGTCAGCTGTGTTTGCCTTGCTTGTGTGTTACGGCTGCTATTAAAAGCCCCCCCCCCCCTTACAGACCGCTCATTCGTCACATTATATGGCGTTTGTTTGCCGGTGCGTGCATTTGATTTCATCAAACTCATTGGTCATTGTACTTCTTTATTTGCTGAATATGGCCCCTTTTTTTTTAATGCTGCACGCAGGGGGGAGGTTGTGAAACATGCCTTCCGTCTGTGATGTTTAAATAGCAACAGTTCTTGCGCATATATCTGTGTCGATGGCTATGGGGTTCTAAAAATAAGTTCTGTTCACGTGCATTACTGGCGTATTGCTATCTTGGTTATGGAGGGCTGCAATTTCCCCCCGGGAATTAATAAAGTATTCTAATTCTGATTCTGAAAACCCAGGTGCACTGCTGACTGAAAACAACCTAGCTACACATCACCAGTCAGACATTCATCGCCATCTTAGTAGCGAGTCATTAACACATGGGCGTATGTCCAATGCCACTAAACTTTATTAAATATCACCGGGTAGTCCAAAAACGTGGATTCAAGGTAAATTCAGTGCTCTAAATTGCCCCATATATGTCCGGATGGGTTTCCTCCGGGTTCTCCGGTTTCCTCCCACAGTCCAAAAACATGGATCAAGTCAATTGAATTCTCCAAATTGCCCCATATAGAGTGTGTATGTGTGCGTGTCTGTGTGTGTGTGCCCAGCGATAGGTTGGCGCCCTGTCCTGGGTGTATCTGCCCAGCACCCGAATCGTTCTCCCCTGGATGGGCATGGGGAATAACCCCCGCAACCCTAATAGAGGATAAAGTGGAAGATAATGGATGGATGGATAACGTTTAAGTTTATTTATTGTGGAATAATGTTTGTGTCTGTTTTATATTGTTTGGCCCGTGACCTAAAGCGTGCTTTAAGCCCTCGGTGCAATTGGGTTCGACACTCCTGTTGTACTCGGTGTTCTACATTTACAGTAAAATGGAGAACCATATGGACCAGCGCATTGAGTCCAGGTAGCTGCGTCGTCTGTCTTATCTGGCTCTTTGGCTTAAGTGATGTTGGAGCTTGATGTACCCTTAAAGTATCAGGAAGAATCAGATTGCAGGTTACCCTGATTTAAATCTACACGACACTACCCACACTTCACTTCAAGCACTTCACTTGAAGTCAACTCCAATGTACTCATTTCGTTTTCGTAAAATGACGAAAAAAGCCACCCAGAGAGACAGAACACCTTTTTTTTTAAGAAATAGAACCCTTTTATGATGCCTGTAATCCTTTAAGTGACACGTTCAGGCTCATCACTTTAGTACAGCCCAATGCTGTGGCATATATATATATATAAGTTTATACACTACTATAATATACACTTTATAATATACTTATATACATATACACTACTATAAGAGAAAAAAGAACAGGACGATCATGGATTCATTTCTAATTAGTGAGGATGTTTTACTTTAATTACATTTTACTCCATTATAGCAAATCCTTAAAGCCTCCTTCACACAATCACTGCAAGCCTGAACTTCTCTAGTCATTAGCTGCTGGCGCTGTATATTTGAATACCAATATACAAATCACTTGCACCTGAAATTTATCCTACCAGGGTGCCAGTGTCGAGTTGATCTACTTTCTGATTGAATGTCAAATCATGTGTAAATATTGCAGCTGATAGTATTCACAACGCAGCGGTGGGTGGGTTGATAATGTGTCTATAATGCAGCTGACCTAAAAATTTAGGAATACAAAAATGGGGGCTTGCAACAAGACACTACAAATAACAATTAGCTTGGGAAACTTTTCCATCAGTAAGGACTTATTCCAAAGTCATTAAAAACATGTCAAGAGATGGTTAATTACGTCCAAACTCCATATAGGTTGCATTGTCTTTGATTTATTGCTTTTGTGTTATGCCTTGCACTAGTTATTGTGAAGGTGGCACGGTGGCTTAGTGGTTAGCATGTTCGCCTCTCAGCGCTAGTGATTCCTGGTTTGTTTCCATGTTCTCCCCGTGTCTACGTGGATTTCATCCGGGTTCTCCGGTTTCCTCCCACAGTCCAAAAACATGGATCAAGTCAATTGAATTCTCAAAATTGCCCCATATAGAGTGTGTCTGTGTGAGTGAGTGTGTGCCCAGCGATGGATTGGCACCCTATCTGCCCAGCGCCCGAGATGTTCTTCCCTGGATGGGCATGGGTAACCCCCCCGCGACCCTAATATAGGATAAAGCGGGAGATAATGAATGAATGAATGAATAGTTATTGTGATTGCCATTTATGTTAACTACTGTTGTTATTGTAAAAATCTGGCCTTCTTTTTAAATCTTTCGATTTGGTTTTCGCTGGACACACCTGGCCCATTGGTGGGACCATGGCTTAAATACAACTCTGGAATTGGTTGAACCTAAAATTCAGTTTAACTTTACATTACCGGAATATTTGAACTCCCATAACTCAGCTAATTTTTAAGCTACAAAGATGAATTGCAGAGTCACCGAGAGACACCATATTACCTTGCCATGTCTACTTTTTACCTCGCTTGCTGTATTGCTTTGATATACAAATGCAGACACTTTTATCCAAAGCGACTTACAAATGAGAACATCACAAGTCAGAAGTTATGAAGAAAACCAGCTATACTGTAAAATCATCAAACCTGGTTTAAAAAAAAAATTACAACAGGTATTTGTTAAAAAGATGCGTCTTCAGTAGTTTCTTAAAACTGCTTAGTGATTCTGCCTTACGGACAGAGTTGGGAAGATCGTTCCACCATTTTGCAGTGGTAAACGCCACAGAGTGGAATTAGGTGGCAATCATCACTGGAGCGAAGTGAACGAGTCGGAGTGTATTTTGAAAAAATAGAGTGAAGTTAGGATCCAGAAATGGTCCTGTAGGCCAGAGACAGTGACATGTACTGAATGCAAGCAGCTACATGCACCTCTCTAGTTCAAGTTCGTTTATTTATAGAGCACTTTTCGCAATAGTATATTGTCTCAAAGCAGCTTAACAGTGTTTGATGCCACTACTCCCAAAGGGCAAGCCGAAGCAATAGTGGCAAGGAAAAACTATCCAGGGGAGAAAATTTCAGGCGCTGGGCCTCACTCACCCTCACTCACAAAAGTACACACTATATGGGGCAATTTTGAGCATTTAATTTTCTTTGAATCCATGTTTTTGGACTGTGGCAGGAAACTGGAGAACCCAGAGGAAACCCACGCGTACACGGGGAGAACATGGAAACCTGAATTCCGAGCGCTGAGAGGCGAACAAATAGTTGAATGTTTATTATAATTCATTCAGACCTATGTGCAATACAACACATAGATTACATAGAACACATACGTAGACTAAGTAATCATTCAGAAACTTTTGACTGTACTTAAGTAATTTGACCAGCTAGCAAAATCATGTTTCACACCTTCCAGAGTTCTGTTTGGTTGGTCTTTATAAGGTTAATTACTTCTTACATGTTTACTTTATTACTTTCCTTTCTTCCTTTTTTCTGTATATTTATTCGGTGATTTATTTGCTTTTGCTTGAGTTGAAGCCACTGCTGTCCTCTTTATTGTCCCTGTTTTAATAAAAGAAACACATTTTTGCCACTATTGCACTTAATAATTTTAGCGTACCAGCAAAATATAAACATAACACTGTTAATAATAGTGATCTAATGTTAAAAGCATTGACTGAATATCCTGCTTTAAACACAGTAAATTCTGCTGTTGTAGTCTAGGATAAACACTTAATTTGATAACTATTAACTGCACTGGCAGGATATCATTAAAGGCATGATCCATAAAATAATAAAAACGAGGTCAACACACAGATGTATCATGAGGTTATTAGCCTAAATTCACTCTGGGAATTGATTCATTTGCTTTTTTTTATCCGAGCAAATATTTCCTGGTGCTAATTATGTTAAGAATCCTATTAAATGCATAGGATTCACGAGCATGATGTTTAAAACATAAAAATAACTATCTATTATAAAATATCTATATAGGTTGAAACATTTGTTTAGCTCATTAAACATATATACAGAAAGTGTAATAAAACAGTGTTAAACATTCCTGTCTTATTCTAAATGTTAATACATCCCACATCACATTACATTTGATCATTTAGGAGATGCTTTTATCCAGAGCGACTTACAAATACAAGCGACTTACAACTTGGTTGGGGTTAGATTTGAGGGATACAGCACCCCTGAGTAATGAGGGATAATTACTTCCTCAAGGACTCATATTGGTCATGTCAGTGGACCTGGGATTTGAACCCACAATCTTCAGATTGATAGGCCAACATTGTTACCACTAAGCTACCACAACCTCCACTGAGCTACAAATCTGAGATAAAGAACCAGGGAGATGGTTTCGGGCGCTGGGCAGATACAGTACACCCAGGAAAGGGCACCACGCTGGGCACACTCACTCACACAAACACACACGCAATATGGGGCAATTTAGAGCATTCAATTAACCTTGAATCCATGTTTTTGGACCGTAGGAGGAAGCCAGACAACCAGGAGGAAACCTACACGGACACGAGGCAAACATGCAAACTACACTAGGATTTAAACTGGAAATTCCCACCACTGAGAGGCGTACTTATAGGATAACATTCTACCAAAAATATAAGAAATAATGTTTAAAAGCATTAAAATGTGCATATGTTACCTGTATAAAAACTTTTTTTTCAGGGGGAGGGGTTAAACATTGGCATATGAGCATCTAAGGCAGCTGATATAGTAATGCACCTAAACCAAAATAAAAAAAATATTTAATACAATTTTAAAACCCAAACGTTTGCATAGAGCTGCATGTCGTTATTAATTTGCTTTAGTTACTCATTGGTACATTGTGACACATGATGATTTTCTTAACATCCATCCATCCATCCATCCATTATCTTCCACTTTATCCTATATTAGGGTCGCGGTGGGGTTCCCCATGCCCATCCAGTGGAGAACGTTTCGGGCGCTGGGCAGATACACCCAGGACAGGGCGCCAATCCGTCACTGGGCACACACACTCACTCACACAAACTCTATATGGGGAAATTTGATAAACTCAATTGACTTAATCCATGTGTTTGGACTGTGGGAGGAAACCGGAGAACCCGGAGGAAACCCACGCGGACACGGGCATGGAAACTCCACCCAGAATGGGATTCGAACTGGGAATCCCTAGTGCTGAGAGGCAAACATGCTAACCACTAAGCCACCATGCTGTGCTTAACATCATATATACAGTATAAAACGAGTATATATTCCCAGTATGTACCTCATGGTAATACACCAATCTTTGTTATGCAATCTAGTGTTTACACAATTTACTGTTTATTTTACCACCACCAACATGCAGGAAATTGAATGGTTAAATTCGAACCTTTCTGCTTTACTGCTGTGAACTTGTTCTACAGGGTAGAGCTGATTTTGCAGTTGTGTGTATATGATCTTTAATCAAGGCTGAATCTCTCTGGACTGAGTAAAAGTGCTGGGTTCAGGCAAAGAGTTGTTTTCCTCCCATAGTTTTTCACCCTTTGAGTCTGGGCTTATCATACTAAAAATAAGTGTAGATATATTGGTGTATGGCTAGACAATGGGCCTGTGTGTGCTACACCGGCTGCATTAGTTGCTGAGCTGCACTGGACACTCACACAGCCTGTCTGTTGAACAGATGAGGGAGTAGAGCAGAGCCTAATTCAATTTCCCTGCACATCCGGTACCCTCTGTGCCCCTCGGAGTCTCACCAGCCTGAAAATTGCACCAAAAATCTGGAATTATTGCCATAATTCAATTAACTTGCACCATTTTGCCAAATAAACAGTTCTTATATGGGGGGGGGGGGGGGGGGGGGGGGGGGGGGGGGGGGGGGGGGGGGGGGGGGGGGGGGGGGGGGGGGGGGGGGGGGGGGGGGGGGGGGGGGGGGGGGGGGGATATATATATATATATATATATATATATATATATATATATATATATATATATATATATATATATGTGTGTGTGTGTGTGTGTGTGTGTGTGTGTGTGTGTGTGTGTGTGTGTGTGTGCCTCAAATATATGTATATATATATATTTATATATATAATTTGTTACGATGTGCAGCATGCTGGTAAAAATATGTGGGCATGCTGGACCCAACCACGTCAGACAAGTTTGTTTGAATGGTTCATTTTAGCATCAACAAAAATATACTAAAAAGTGTTTAAACGATTTCAGGGCACAAGCATATATTATATGTAGAACGATACATCAACTGTACAAATGACCCCTACAAACAGAAACATTTGAAAGTGCAGCAATATACACTTTATAGAAGATGCACATACTATAGATATAAAAAATAAAAAAGGGGTGCATACCAACTTGGATTCAGCAGCTGCATGGACTGCACTGAGTCACTTGCGGTGTCATCAGTTCTTCTTTCGTGACACTGCCGGAGCACTGTGGCTATGATAATTACAGAATGGACCCTGGATTTCTGTTGGAGTGGTGGTGTTGTGGTCCGGGATGGCCTCGCTGGACCTATATAGTTTTTCCAATTGTTGAATTGATTGACTTCAAAGAGGATGACTCCTCCACTGAGCCTTGGTCCTCCCAAGGTTTCTTTCTAAGTACAACATAAACATGAAGAGCAACATAACAGGAGTTTTTTCCTGCCGATGTTGCTTCGTCTTTCTCTTTGGGGAGTTTTATAACACTGTAAAGCTGCTTTGTGACAATGTACTGGTGTAAAAAGCGCTATATAAATAATTTTATTTAAACTGCGGTGGGGGGGGGGGGGTCCAGCCTATGACTTAAACATATGACTATTCAGTGAAAAAGTCAGGCATCAGGCAAAATTACGGACACTCGTTATGAATTGAATTGAAATCATAATCTGGGTGGAGTTTCCATGTTCTCCCTGTGTCTGCGTTGGTTCCTCCGGGTTCTCCGGTTTCCTCCCACAGTGGATTCTCCAAAAAAAATTCGCCCATATAGAGTGTGTTGGTGATTGTATTTGTGTGAGTGAGTGTGTGCCCAGCAATAGATTGGCGCCCTGTCCTGGGTTTATCTGCCCAGTGCCTGAAATGTTTTCCCCTGGATGGTAAATCTAGTAGAGGATTAAGCAAAAGATAATAGATGGATGGATGATTTAATGCAATAAACCAATTTGTAGCAATCATAACTTTAGCAAATAACTGGACAACAAAAAGATCATCAAGGAATTTTAAACAATGGTTTTGTACTAAGTGTTTTGTACTGGTTTTTAAGATTTAAGTTAAAACAGTTTTACCATTGTTCTGTGTACTCATCCATGTTGTTTTATGACAAAGGCTTAGGGGGAACTATCTTTAGTTTTGTAAATAATCCATTTCATCTTTAGTGATGTAATGAGTAGTGTAATCAGATCTTCACTGTAGAAGTTTGGAATGGTTGCAGGCAAGAAGCTAGTGACATCTCATGGTGAAGGTCATGAGTCTTTCAACAGGTCAGTGATCCAATGCAAATCTCAAATAACAAAAAAAACCTGCCCTGGGTGTGTCTGCCCAGCTCTCGATAAGTTCTTCTCTGGATGGACACCCCCATCCCATTCTAGTAGAGGATTGTGGTGGGAGCGCGGTGGCGTGGGCAGAGCCGTCACTAAATATTGCACCTGATGCTGCTCCATCTAATCACCATGTGAGCCCTTAAATACAGGGAAAATCACATGCTGTAGAGAGAGAACCCAACCGACAAGACTGGTGCACCCAGCGCCCAAAGTATTTAATGCTTAATGCTTTGTGACAATGCATCGTGTGTCGGAAATAAAACCTATTCTGTAGCGATATCCTTCTTCTGCTTCTGGTCCTCATTCCTGCCCACGCCTTTACATTTTGGTGCTGAAACCCATGAGGAGTGAGGACACATGTGGCCCGAGGATGTCACCTGCGGGCTTGCGGCCAGGTTCTCCCAGGGAAGAGGCACGGCCCTGTCCTATGTCTTTGGGCTGTCGTGAAAGGTGAAGCTGGGTGGGAAGGGCAAGCATGCCAACCCCATGACCGGTTTAAGCCGAGATAATGAAAGCGAGATTATTTTAGTAATTTTTTAACCTTATATATCAGTTAATAAAGCAGCCTGTTGGATATTGACATATGGTTGAGGACTAGTGTTAAGTCTAGCATGACATGAATTATTTACCAATACACCGACGTAAAGAAATATGGTTTTATCATAGTGTCTGTTTTTTTTTCTTTCACTCTATGTGTGCATGTGTGGCTGTCGGCCAGAAAAAGTGGGAACCTAAAATCACTGACATGTTGTGGCTTTTGGGTGTAAAGGTGTTGGTCTTTGTATGGTCTATGTAACTTGCACTATTTCGTTGGTCTTTGGCCCCCTGCCGATGCAGCCTGCCTTCACATGATTTGTTTCCAAAGCCAACACTTCCAACTGATATTTCATAAAAATGTGTTTTCTAGTAGTGCAACAACCAACAACAAAGACTTGTACAGATTCGGGTAAATTTTCATGTAATTGTAACACACCAAAGTAAAAGTAAGTGTGGATTCTGGATAAAGCACTGATATTTTTATTTTGATGGTTTAAAATTCAACTGATAGCCTCTAAAGCATTCTGGTAATTGAGATTTGTTTGTATTAAAACAGTTTCTTTGTCTGTACATTACAATGGCAAATTAAATTATTTAGCTAAACATCGTGGTGGGGGCTCCCCATGCCCATGGCTGCGCTGGGCAGATACATCCAGGACAGAGCGCCAATCTAACTTTGGGCACACTCACTCACACAAACACACATTATTTGGGGCAATTTAGAGCATTCAATTTACCATGAATCCATGTTTTTGGACTGTGGGAGGAAACCGGAGAACCTGGTAAAACCCACGCAGACACTGGGAGAACATGGAAAGTCCACCCAGATTGGGGTGGAAGGTGCGGAGAGGCAAACGTGCTAACCAGAAAATATACCACACTAGAAATAAATTTTAATTCTAAATATATATAAATATATATAATTCAGTTTCCTCTCTCTCACTCCCTCTCTATTTCTGTATGTGTGTATGTCTCTCTCTCTCTCTCTCTCTGTGTCTAACACAGTAATGGGGGCCATCTACCACAAGCTTTTGATGGCAGAGGATTCGGCCATCTTCAAGGAAGCTTGCTAATTACTCAACACTGCAAATCAATAGCTCTTTAAAAATAGATTGTAAAAGCTCACATTAACCCATCCTCCTTGGTCACTTTTTCTTTCTTATTTCACTCCCTTATTTCATCTCACTCACAGAGCATAAGTGAAGCTCCTCGGTCGGCATTTTAATTGTGCCGGCAATCAGTGAGATTCACAGGAACTCATTAATATGCAGATTTACAGCATCCTTTTGCTGCCACTAATTTCAGTTTAAGAGATTTTACATTAATTATCATCAGAGTTTTTTCTTAATTACTGAAATAAGGATTTACCATAAATATACCCTAATTTTTGCTTAATGGTTAATGCATTGGCCTACCCATTTTTCACATTAATGACACTTTTCTTCCTAAATTAAACTATTCTTTCTACATCTGTCTGTATACATAATCTGCCTTCCTTGTCTACAAGCATCCATCACTTCATTTGTCCAGCTGTCCATCATCCCAAATATTTCTCTTTTCATACATCCATTATCATGTTTGTTATTAAGATTAGCTAAATATTATTTTTGATGGCTTAACAAGTAAATTTCCCAAATGACAAAACAATAATACTCATAAGTTAAATCATAAGTAATATTTCATTTATTTATTTTACTTGATTTATAGACAGACAGCCACACAGACAGATTGATAGATTTTAATATTTAATATTTAATATTTTCATATGAGCTGCTTAGCCTTATGAGGATCACATCTTCCAATCTGTCTACTTGCAGTCAGACTTAAAGAAAATTCCAGTGTGTTGTCGTTCTTCTAATTTCTACTTTCTTCTTTCTTCTACTGTATGTTTATACTACATGTATTTTGATGTACATGTAAACTTCGTGTAATGTAAAGGTTTGGTGAAAAATTGACATGATCTGTCCAGGTATTTGTGTGTATATGGGACAGAGAGCTGAGGGAATGTGGGACCTTACTGGAGCAAAGCCTATGAAACTGGCAGCATGAGCGCAAAGTCAAACTGCTGCTCACACACATATTTAGGGAGATATTTAATTAAAAGTGGATTACAAGACTGTTGAATAAACAAAGATCAGATTAACAAATAACTGTACGCAATTTTCCCATTTGCCAGAGCAAATTTAACTTTATGGCTAGAGCCATGACGCAGAAGTGACGAGATCATTTATGACATTTCCAGAATATTAAGTATTGGTCTGGAATTGACATTTGATTGCAGTTTTGCGGCGGCTAATATAACCTTTATCTCCAGCAGTTTACCTTTTTACATTGTATCAAATGCTGGTTTCATTGTACACGAAACAATGTATTCACTTATATGTAAAATCACCTGCATATATTTGTGCATGTTGTGAAGATGAAATCCGCATCCCCATACAGACCCTCAGCAGAAGGAATCATGAAGTTCTCCAGAATATTTTGGTAGACTGTTGCGGTGACCTTAGATTTAAGAAAGCAGAGTTTCCCAACACCTGCACTGGACATTGCACCCCAAATCATGACTTACTGTGGAGATTTCACACTGGGCCTCAAGCAGTTTGGATTTTGTTCCTCATCTCTACTGTTTGGTAGACGATTAGTGTGTCACACTGTTTAAAAAAGTCATGCCCTGCAAAACTTATGCTGATTTCTTCACAGTATTCTAATTTTTTAAATTCCTTTTTTTCGTGGGTTTTATGAGCTGGAAGCCCTAATTTTGTAAAAAATAAACAAATAAATACTTGAAATCAATTAAAATTATTTTGGGCCCTGAATCTATAATCTAAGAAAGTTTAACTTCTATTATCTTACGCTTTATCCTCTATTAGGGTCGCAGGGGGGTTCCCCATGCCCATCCAGGGGAGAACGTTTCAGGCGCTGGGCAGATACATTCAGGACAGGACGCCAATCTATCGCTGGGCACACACTCACTCACACACACACACACACACACACTATATGGGGCAATTTGAACTCAATTGACTTAATCCATATTTTTTGACTGTGGGAGGAAACAGGAGAACCCGGAGGAAACCCACATGGACACGGGGAGAACATGGAAACTCCACCCAGATTGGGATTCCAATGGGTTAGAATCCCAACCTGGGAATTGTCCCCTGGATGGGCATGGAGTCACCCCACCACTCAAATATAGCATAGGTGATGATGAATGACCTGAGTAAATACACCAAACAGTTCGACTTTATGTTAAAAGGGTGAGACATTCAGGTACATTAAAAAATGCACTTAATCATGAATTTTCTTTTCCTACTCAAGTTTTGGCCATTTTGATTAAAATTAGTATTAAACTGTACACGGTTGTGTTAGTTCAGTGCGGCCTAGAAATAAGCAAGAAAGTTCTTTACATAGTTTCTGCTTTCATCTTTGGTGAGACTTTACTTCTTCCAGTGCTGATAGATGATAGATTGCTGGACATTGTGACTGGGCCAAAAAACCCAGTAACTGGCTTCGAGACATAGAGAACGAAAAGAAATGGGT
This sequence comes from Corydoras maculifer, assembly GCA_019802435.1. Taxonomy (NCBI): domain Eukaryota; kingdom Metazoa; phylum Chordata; class Actinopteri; order Siluriformes; family Callichthyidae; genus Corydoras; species Corydoras maculifer. The sequence goes on from JAFMOD010000250.1 coordinate 2,516,579, forward strand.
TTATTGACTTGTGACTTCGAGTCAGACTGTTGTAACAGAACCTGTATTATATAGGATGATTAGGTTCTGGGATGTCAGCAACAACTTAATATAAGCAAACCCGAAATATTGCTCACTTCACGATTGCCAAGCAGTAGTGGCACATTCAGAGACGGATAGTAGCCAGAGTCCAAATCAAACATATGAACATGCTGACTGGATGAAGGCAAGAAGCAGAAGGCTGAGACTGAGGGATCAGACACCCAAAGCCTCTATCATCAGTGTCTCTGGGGAGTCTAGTGTCGTTGGGGCAGGCAATCTGAACTGCAGAAAGAAAGAAGCTTTAAAATCCAGTAATAAATACAAATTTATAATTATTCTTCATAGATTATGAACTGTATTGTTTAAAATCAATAAAGTGAAGACACACTCACACATAAATATACACAAACACACATTATATGGGGCAAATTAGAGCATATATTTTGCCCTGAATCCATGTTTTTGGACTGTGGGAGGAAACCGGAGAACCTTAAGAAGAACAACATGGACACAGAGAGAATATAGAAACACCACCCAGATTGGGATTCGAACCTGGATCCCCAGCACTGAGAGGTGAATGTGCGAACCACTAAGCCACCATGCTTCCCTGCCCTCAAATTAAATGAAATGCACTAAATTGCCTTTATATAGTGTGTCTGTGTTAGTGAGTGTGTGCTCTAGTGATGGATTGGTGTCCTAGCTATATCTTCCCAGTGCCCAAAATATTCTCCCTTGAATGGGCTTGGGGAACCCCCCACTCCGCAACCCTAGATATTTGCTCATACAATGTAACTACACCATTAGGCTGAGAAACACCAGTTACTAAAATTTAATACACAATTTTTCAAAATCTTATATGTAGTTTTTATGTAGTACCTTGGTACTGAAGGAACATTGTATTATCAGTGGGCATGCATGACCTCTCATGACCCCTGTAGAGGATTAAGCAGAAGATAATGGATGGATGGATGGATGGAAGGATGGACGTCTTTTTTATTGAATGTTGTGAGAGAAAAGTACCATCACTTGCATTATCATTCCAGGCCTCCAGGGGAGGTATAACTCCTATTAATTCCTGGGGACAGGGACAGGAAGTATGTGAGGGTTGTTGGGAAGGCATTAATTCTCTTTTGGGCCTACCTGTCTCTTTTGGCCAGAAAGCATTTTGTTTCTTATTCTGGTTCAGAGATTTGGAAGCTAGAAATATAGATCCTGCTGTTTGGAGACCTGGAAGATTCTACTTTTCACCCCAGTGGATTGTGTACTGCACTTTTGACTCCTGGTGGATGTTAAAAATAAGAAGAGAAAAACCACTAGTGCCCTATTCTCTACTGTGACCCAGTATTGCGAATACAGACCTACCAAGGGATTTCTACACATCAACTGGTGAGAGTGTTTCTTTACGAATGTGACTTTATGTTTTGAACACCAAACATTGAGTCTGTGTTTTGTCTGTGTATAGTTTTGGTTGGAATATGAGGGGGTGGAATTGTACTAGTCAAAATTTGGACACACCACCACCTGGACACACTCCCATTGTTTATTTCCTTCACTTATCATATAGATGGATGTTGTTTTTTACAATTACAGACTGTAGAACATCTGTTTTCTTGTTATTGTTAGTCCCCTGTTGGTTCTCTGTTCTTTATTGGACCATCACAGAACAGGTATAATTTGGGTGGTGGATTGTTTATTGTCAGTTCTGCAGTGACACTGATGTGGTGAGAGGGTTTTAGTGCAGCAGTGCTACTGTAGTTTCATTCAAACACCTCAGTGACACTGCTGGGATAGGAATAATGCACAACCAAATAATACCTGCTGGTATTATGGTGATACGGTGGTCCTATTGGGTAATATGGTGGTACTATTGTGGTCCTGACCCTTTAGAGAACAGAGTAAAGGGGACAAGCATAGTATGTACTGTAGTCCACAAACAGATGGACTAAGGAATGTAATGTAAAGTAAAATGGACAATATGTGGAGGAAAAAGGAGGTGTCCAAACTTTTGCCTAATACACTATAATACAATATACAATATATAAGAGTTTCATTTAAATGTTTCTGGTTGGTGTGCTTTATTTGTAGTTTTGATATATTTTCTCTGTTTCTTTAAATATTAGTAGTAGTCTGGTGGATGTAGTTAACCTTACATATGTCTATGGTTTTGTTACCCCTGTTTTAGGAGTTAGTTGCAAATGGACCTCTTATCTTCATGAGATTAGGACCATCAGGGTCAATAGTGGGAATCACCAACTTTTGTGGTGTTTTTCAATTTTGACGTCAGTCAAGTAACCTACATTTAAGATTCAAAGCTTTTATTGTCATATGCACATATAGAAATATGTTTCCCTGTGCAATGAAATTCTTACTGTGCTGTCTGCCCTGGATGAGTAAGAAAAAGTAAATATAGTAATATTAATGAAAATATAAATATATAGAAACCAGAAAAAAGCACACTCACTCTATATACATATTGTAAGGTTATTTACATTGTGCCAAGCTACATTTTATTGCAACAGTCCGATGGGGAGTGTAGAATTTAGTGCAAAAAATGCTTTAAGTCTATGAGGTGGTCATGAGTCTAATGGCCGAGGCTTCTGTTAACCTTCCAGATCGTAGGAGAAAATTTTGCAGGCAGGACGGCACGGTGGCTCAGTGGTTAGCATGACCGCCTCTCAGCACTAGGGATTCCCAGTTCGAATCCCAATCTGTGTAGAGTTTCCATGTTCTCCCCGTGTCCCCGTGGGTTTCCTTCGGGTTCTCCGGTTTCCTCCCACAGTCCAAAAACATGGACCCAGATCAAATGAATTCTTCAAATTGCCCTATATAGAGTGTGTTTGTGTGAGTGAGTGCCCAGTGATAGATTGGCGCCCTGTCCTGGGTATATCTGCCCAGCGCCCGAAACGTTCTCCCCTGGATGGGCATGGGGAACCCCCCCGCGACCCTAGTAGAGGACAAAGCGGAAGATAATGGATGGATGGATTTTGCAAGCACGGGCTAGGTGGTGGGACTTTACTGTCAACCTGCAGTGCTACTCTTAGTGCAAAGCCCACAAGTTAGACACAAGAATATTAAATAAGTAAATAAATAAGTAAATATGAACAATCAATATATAAGGGAAATGGAGCAAGTGGACAGGGTGGAGAAAACAGGGCAGCACTTGGTGCTTGTTTACTAAATAATGCAGTTAAGATGCATATGAGTGAAAGCATCATCTCTGAACTTAACAACCTCCTGTGTTTCTGCTGCATGCTTCCTTCATCCAGAAATACATTATCCAGTTCCACCTAGTCCTTTTTCTCTTGTGCACATAGAACCTGCTGGGTTGAGTACAGTGTTTTCAGTGGAGATTGGCACTTGACATGAGGCACATAAAAATTGCAGAGTGGGGTACAAAACAATGCGAGGCAAAGAAGTCAGTTAGGGATCAAATCCCTTCAGCCATTATGCCATCATTACTCACAGAATGCATGATTCAGGTAGTGGAAAAGTCAAATAAGGGCTAAACAAGAAAGGGGGGAACTGGAGGTGGGAGAAAGCGGCAGAAGGCTTCACTATACCCTTACACTGGTTTCTGAAAACATGCACTTTGTGGTTCTATAGGCTTTGCTATTCTGTGTAAGCTATTATTATTATTATTATTATTATTATTATTATTATTATTATTATTATTATTATTATTATTATTATTATTATTATTATTAATAATAATAATAATAATAAATTTAATTTGTAATGCACTTTACATTTAATGACAACCTCAAAGTGCTTCATCGTGATTAAAATTAAAAACAATTTAAATAAGACAGGACCACAGATAGAAGTAAAAATGCACAAAAAAGACCTTAAAAGCTTTTTTGTACTAGAAAGTTTTAAGTAATTTTTAAAAGACACCTCACTCTGTAGTGCTCTCAGGAAGTCTGTTAAATAAAATAAATAAAATAAATAAATAAAAGAGGGTTAAGGGTCTTGCTCAAGGTAACTTCAGCAGACCTGGGATTTGAACCCACACCCTTCAGATTGAAAGCCCAACACCCTCTAAACTACCACAACCTACAACTTTCTACGTTCCTAAGGTCCAAAGCTATGTGTAAGTTATTTACTTTGACATTACATTTGGTCATTTAGCAGATGCTTTCATCCAAAGTGACTTAGAAGTATCCCAACATAGAAGTATCCCAACATAGAAGTATCCCAACATGGTCACAACACTTTCCTAACTGGACAACTTATTATTCATTCATTCATTATCTATCGCTGGGCACACTCTCACTCACACAAACATTTTGGAGAACTCAATTGATTTGATCCATGTTTTTGGACTGTGGGAAGAAACCAGAGAACCCGGAGGAAACCCACGCGGATACGGGGAGAACATGGAAACTCCACCCAGATGGGGATTCGTACCGAGAATCCCTAGTGCTGAGAGGTGAACGTGCCTAACCACTAAGCCACCATGCCGCCAACAACTTATTATTCCTCACCAAAACACTTCATCACCTACCTCATTTTACACTTATATGCATAGTTTCTGCTATATTTCACATTGCATATGGTGCTATATTTATATCATTTTATATATTAATTCATATATATATTTAATGTTTATAGTTATACATTTCAATATTATATTTATAGCTTATTTCTTATTTCATATCTTGTATTCTTTTAACATTATAGAACAGGGCAAACGGGGTCCGTGAGCCATAATTTTGTCTCATGTACCACATGCGATACAATTGATAATAAAACTTTCTTCAATCTTGCATCATCTTGAATCAGAACACAGGGTTGATATGGCACAATCACAATTCCTGTTTTAGCATAACTTCCCATTTGCACAGGACAGGTGTGGTTTAAAATGTATAGAGATTACACATGCTTCTTAATCAGATTGATGGCGTTCTTGTTCCATGACGGGTGCATTTAAAATGCCCCTTATTACCTGTGGCTTTTAATGAAACATGATTGATTTCATCATCTGTATTTACATCAAATGAATTAGAACTTCCACTTCGAGCCTGTTTAACCTCAGTCTTTAAACTACAGTGTTAGTCCTTGAGAAAACAAATAAATCTACACTTTACACCTCACACCTAATCCCTCTGTTCCATATCTCCTAAATCACTGAATTTGATTCCTGTATTGACATATCCTCCTCCAGTAGTGCAATCATTACCAGCTGAGTCACACAGGTGCGCGCACACACACACACACACACACACACATGCAGAGGAGATTACTGATGTGGTGTACCTGTGGAAACGAAAAGGAGCCGAGTTGAATGTTGTAATATATATTTACATTTTGAATGAATGCAGCTCTTTTACTTTTGTTTATCTCTTCTTGTGTCATCTCCCTTCTCTCTAACAGTGAAGACACCTCAGCCTTTAGCATCTGTGACTCCAATTTAAGAGGAGCAAGTGGAGGTCTCACACTCTGTCAGCCTGTCCCACAGACCCTTCTCCCTTTCCTCCCTGTGCTCCTGCAAACAGGGGCAATTACACACTGAACTGCCACCTTGTTTACACCTTAAACTGCCACCAATTACAGCAGTGTGACACCCACACCAACATGTGCTCACTCTCTCTCTCTCTCTCTCTGTCTCTCTCTCGCTCGCTCTCTATATCTTTGTGCTGGACGTTTGGTTGGGTGCTAGCAGGGAGCAGCCACTAATGGAAGTGGGCCTGACTTTCACTTTTACACCAACCCGAAGGATACACACCCTCTCGTAGAACACAGATAAGCATAACGACTAATAGATACAATACAGATAGATAAATACAGATTAAAGGTTTAAGGTAAACTATTTTAAAGTCATTATGGTCACTTTAATGTATTTATAATAATAATAAAAGTCCAAACATGTCCCACAGGTTGAAGTCATGGTCGTGAACAGGGACTGTATCTAGGTAATTTTTATTAATTCACACACTAATACACCTCGGACAATATAGCTTGTCTCTACGCACACCATTGTGCGCCTTATGTTTAATTCCTTATGTATTTTTTTTATTGCACAACTCAAGTCAGTGCGTGGTAGTTTAGCTTATTTGAATTTTTATCCTACATTTTATTTTGTATTTCTAATATTCCTATTTTGCCTGTCTATCATTTAATTTACATAATAATTCACATTAATTTATCCATTATCTTTCGCTTAATCCTCTACTAGAGTCGTGAGGGAGTTTCCCTGCCCATCCAGGGGAGAATGTTGTGGGTGCTGGGCAGATACACCCATGACAGGGCGCCAATCTATCGCTGGGCACACACACCCACAATATGGGGCAATTTAGAGCATTCGGTTTACTTTAAATCCATGTTTTTGAACTGTGGGAGAAAACCCACACGGACATAAGGAGAACATGGAAACTCCACCCAGATTGGGATTCGAACCTTGATCCCCAGCTCTGAGAGGCAGACATGGTAACCACGGTGTCCAAACTTATCTAAGACTGTGGGATACTAGCCACCATGCTTATAGCTGTCATGAAGCTGTCATAATGTATAATACATTACCCCATTGCCCTATCCATCTTTATATCATAATTATCTTTGAATGATGTATCTGCTCTGAAAAGTCTGCGATATTTGCATACGTAGTTTTTAAATGTTGACTTGGGGACAGATTAGTGGCATTACAAGATTAATTTAATAATATAAGAGCACTTTGGACTCCTCATGTAAATGTGATCTGGTATAAATCAGTGTATGAAATCGTTGTGAATCTACAGGTCAGCGTGTGTAGGAGTGTCCACTTCCCATGACGCAATTACTGATCACCTCTCAAAAATCCCCGTTTCCCACACTTGCAATTATAGGCCAATCACTATAAGACTGTTTTCTTTGCTCTTCACTTCAACCTTAATAACCTCAAAAGTGTCTCTTGTGGGCACTTCAATATGAAGCTAATGAGAGTAGGCCAGCAGTTAATACAGATTGATATATAGTGGTGGATTTAGGTTCAAGCAACATGGATAACATCTAGCTGGTGGGGTGAAGATGTATGAGCGTTAGAGTTCTTACAGCAAAAAGGTGGAATGGGAGTTTTTGCACATCTGGTTTTTAGCCCATTTGCATGTCATGATGATAATGCCAGTTAGCTTTGTCAGTGTGGGGCACCTGTTATACTTTGTAAGCTAGGCACAATTTTTTTTACCATGGTCATTTAATTAATATTATTATTGTTGTTGTTATTATTATTATTATTATTATCATAAGTGTGTGTGTGTAGATATTACTGCAGCTGGTTACTTTCCACTTACACTTGCAAGTTGCTTTAAGTACAAACATCTGCATCAGTGCTGAAGATCATCCATTCATCCATCCATTATCTTCCGCTTTATCCTATATTAGGGTCGCAGGGGGGGTTCCCCATGCCCATCCAGAGGAGAACGTCTCAGGCGCTGGGCAGATACACCCAGGATAGAGTGCCAATCTATCGCTGGGCACACACTCACGCACACATACACACTCTATATGGGGGAATTTGGAGAACTCAATTGACTTGATCCATGTTTTTGGACTGTGGGGTTGTCTGCTTGGGTTTCCTGCGGGTTCTCCGGTTTCCTTCCACAGTCCAAAATCATGGATAACAAGGTAAATTGAATAGTCTATATTGCCCCATATAGAGTGTGTTTGTTTGTGTGAGTGTTTCCCAGTGAGAGATTGGCGCCCTGTCCTGGGTGTGACTGCTCAATGACCAAAACGTTCCCCCGGATGGGCATAGTAGAGGATTAAGTGGAAGATAATGAATAAATGAATGAATGATTTCATTCATTCAGTGTTGTGGTGAATGATGGTATGATTAGATCAGATGCCTGTATGTTTCAATTGGTGTACTGTTCTCTGATTCACTTTTACCGCCATGTAAATATCCTGCAGTACTGAGGATTATCCACCACCCTTATATCTCCTCTATTAGGGTCCTGATCATCGGCGAACATACCAAAGCGGATTAAAAAGTATGTAGAGAAACAGATGTACTACAAAATGTAATTGTAGAACTACAAGGTCTATCTATAGATCATTGGAACCGAAAAAACAGACAGTGAGTGTAGAACTGAGGAGGTGTACCTAATAAAATGGCCATGGATATAATATATATTACAAAATGGTATTAGAATATTTTGATGATTCAATTATAATCAAATGATTGATATCTGGAACTTGAGTATTCCTAAGTGGCACAGTGTCACATTTGTTATTAATGAACAAGCATATGCCAATACCTCTCTGGCATTCTAAGGTAATGGCCCTGCCGCTGTGCAAGGAGACACCCTGGACATCCAGGCAAGTATGGTCAGGACAAACGCATCACTTCCTCTTTGTTAAACGTTATTGTGCACTGACCCAATTCCCTACCCCTGTGCTGGTGCCAAGTGCCTATTTTACACACTCCCCACTTTTTAATGTATTCCAGCCCTTAGTCTTGGTCTAATAAGTGACACAGGAGAGACAGTGAGTATGTAGTTGTGTGTGTGTGTGTGTTCATGTGTTTTTGCATGCATATTCCATTTATGCAAGGCAGGTGAAAAGTTGGAAAATTGGTCCGTTCCATCATTGCTGGACATGAAGGCGGCAGTGACACCCTGATCAGGTGTGCATGCATAATCGCCACCAAAAATAATCACTGTTTTGAATAATCCCCCAACAAATTCCTGCAGCTTCAACTTCTTCCAGGGAGGTATCTCATAAATCTTTACAATGAATGTAAATCAAAAGTGGGAGAGCTGCAACACCGGGCCTCTTAGGAAAACAGTTAGATCTGTCTTTCTCACTGTGTTCTCCTTTCAAGAGAACGTACACAGATGATGCATGAGGGCGCTGGTGGAAATAGCCAACACAAGAGCAGTGTTTTAACATCCATCTAGAGGTGATTTTTAACTCTCCAGTTGGTCCAGAATTCTTTGTAAATGAGTGCTGTGTTTTTCTTCTGGCCCTGTGGAGCCATCCTTAAAATAACACTTTCAAACACTTTTAGCTTTACATTCCCACAGAAATTGGAACACACAATAGCCCAATTAACATTTTTATTAGCTTTGATTTTACCATGTGCCATCACACGAATAAACCTAACAGTAAAAATACATGATACGTTCTAAGACCATTGTATTTTTCATGCATTTGTATATATTTATATATATTATATATTCATTTTACATGCATATTGTATGTATTTATTGGTTATGAAGTGACTGTATATGCACATAATCTCTAAGAGTAATGCATTAAAGGAACTCCTATGGCTTCAACATCCAATGGGTAACTATCTGAGTTATATCGTGTCATGTCACACGTAATTTTTTTTTTTTAATATACCATATATTGTTATATACGTATGCATGCACTACAATTTATTTATTGTATATGAATCTGTGTTTCTTGTTTCTGCTTATCAGCTACTGAAGGCCAATAACTTCCCTTGGGATGAATAATGTACCTACCTACCTACCTATTCCAAGCAGCATGCTAAGGGCATTATAATAAAACAAAGATTAACTGTGTGTGGTGGCTCAGTTATTAGGGGATATAGTTAGGCCCTCTATCTAAATCTAAATGTTGAGGATTTAAAACCCAAGTAAACAAAAGTTTCCCAATTTACCACTGTGGGCCCTTGAGCAAGGCCCTTAACCCAGAATAGAAGAATAGATTAGATAATAGGTGCAGCGTAGAATAGAATAGAAATAGAAAGCTTTTATTGTCACTAAACTATATTCAATACAATATAGCACAAAATATAAGGTCACCTGATCACTACACAATCCGTACATTAGAGTCCTACACTGTTGATGCTGCCCGGCCGCTCCAGGAGGATGATTCCCCCTATGAGCCATGGTCCTCCCAAGGTTTCTATCTAAAAAAAAACCCAAAAAAACAATATAACAGGAAGTTTTGTCTTGCCACTGTCGCTTGCTCTCTGGGGGTGTCAGGCTTATAACACTTTAAAGCTGCTTTGAGAGATAAGATAAGATAGACAAAATTTAGAGAAAGATAAAGATAGAGAAAATCACATTCTCAACAGCAAGTTATGACAATATACTATTGTAAAAAGTGCCATATAAATACATTACTTGAACTTACTTAAAATATACACAAGTACAATGAGATCAAAACTACTTCTTTCCAGTGCAAACATGGACTTAAATAATGCTACTTAAAATTAAAACAGTTTTGGAGCACTTTTACACACATTTACAGACGTCAAATAAAATGTACAAAACTTTATAAAAAATGTTAGTGTATTTACAGTGATTGAATTTCTCTAAAAAAGTATACAGAAATGTAAATTAATGTTGATAATTTTACATATTGCGCTGTAGCTACCATTAGGGTGTGGTAGTTCAGTGGGTAGGGCATTGAACTATCAAGCTGAAGATTGGGGGTTCAAATCCCAGGTCCACTGAAGTTACCAATGTGGCTCCTTAAGCAAGACCCTTAACCCTTATTGCTCCAGGAATGTTGTGTTTAACCCCATGTTCACCTTGTAAGTCCCTTTGGATAAAAGCATCTGCTAAATGACCAAATGTAAATGTAGTAAACAATATTATCAGTAATAATAAATATTGCACATTTATTACAGATGTGTCCTGACACCAATCATCAAGTTGGTAAACTTGTAAGTCACTTTGGATAAGAATGTCTGCTAAATGACCAAATGTATTACAGACAGTACAAGTTTGTAATAACGTTGCAATTAAAACCAGAAACATTAGCAATCAGACTAATAAATAGTGTGAGCGCTTTTGTTTAAGTTTCAGGTGTGCTGTATTAGCACGGATGCCCAGTATGATGTACTCTAGCTAGAATTCTGTGTATAATTAAAACTAGTTTTGAGTGTGTTTTCGTTAATACCTTAACATGCTTCAATGCTGCTCTGTGATAATTCTATATTCTAAGAAATTTTGCATAAGTTAAGCTGTATTGTGCCAAGAAAGCTGCACAGTGTAATTCTGTGACAGTCAGCAACTTTATATATATATATATATATATATATATATATATATATATATATATATATATATATATATATATATATATATATAGCACTTACTATACAAAGAAGTAGGCGAAATTGTAGGCATTTAAACCAGATTGGATAATGATCAGGATTGATACTTCAGTCTAGCTGGTTCCTCCTTACCTTCTGACTTCTTTGCTCTTATTTGTTGTTTTGGATAAAAGCATCCACTAGATGACTGGATGTAAATATAAATATAAGGCATGATATTGGTTTAATCTAATGACGGTTCATTGTACATTTAAATTTGGCTTTTTAATACACGTCAAAGCTTCTTTTCAAATGAATGATCCATTTTATTTTTGCTTTTTCCCAATATTAAAAGCATAATCCAGTCTCTGTTTTAAAAAATGACACACAAACAATGCTTTGTTTGATGTTTTCATTCTGAAGTAGTGTGGTGTAAATTGGTAGGGAGGAGAGAAAGAGAAAGAAGCGAGAGGAACAGCTTAACAGACAGCATGTTGGCTAGGCAAAATTGCATACAGACAAGTGTATTGCAGAGTTTCTCCACTTCGGGTGATTGAGCAACCCTGCCATGGTGCCATTGTAATGAGCATCCACTAGAGTGAGGAAACTTCTAGCTGAGAAAGTTACAGAATTATTTAGATGGACCCTGTGAAAATTACAATATGCACAATCTACCTTCTCGTTAAAGGATGAAAAATAATAAAATTCTTTGTGACAGCACTCCAGCCCTTGCAATGTATAACGATTTTTATTTTTTTTTTCCTCCCTGTAAATGATTTTTTTTTTCCAGACTCTGGATACATCTGTTTTGCATGAGATGCATAAAATGACAGGCCTTAGACAGCTAGTGCATCTAGTGACAAAGATTACTGTCAGCCACCTCCTTGAGTTAATTCATCATTGGAAATGGTCTGTTCCCTTCCTCTGTCTCTTAGCAACAGCCTATCCCCTGGTGCTGCCTTGGCCACATGTGTATGTGTAATATAGTGCTCTTCAGAATACCTTTTACATAAAAATAAGCGGATAATTTCAACTTTACATTTTTATTGCATTAACATAAAATATTGGGCATATTACATCGGAAATTCATATCTAAAGAATTTGATTCTACCAGCTATTATACAGTGCAAGGCACAGTGGTTATACTTGTTAATCTAGCTGCATGAATAAGGAAATATTTGCTTTGGATATTAGTTTTTGGTGGCAGAGTCAGGATGGAGGAACTTTGCAATAATGTGCAAGGGAGGGGAATAACCTCTTAACATGCAAATCACCTGACTCACCTTCTCTGATAAATGGCTGCAGTGCCCCGTTTAAAAAATTGTCCTATCACACAAGGCTTTTTGGTAAAGGATTAGGTGCTAACAACTGCAAGTGCCTTGAAAACAAACACAACTTCTATTTGTGGGAGTCTTTCGGTGAATTTGTCGACGGTCTGCATTGTTGATTTGTGATTTCACTTTTGTAATTGTGATGTTACGAGTGCTCTTCATGAAAACAAGCACACGCACACACACACACACACACACATTCAATTTTTCATTCCTTATCTTAATCCTTTACTAAGGCCACACGAGGGTCCTCCATGCCCATCCAGGACGGGAGCAGACACACTCACACACTCACTCACACAAGCACACACTACATGGGGCAATTTAGAGCATTCTTTTTACCTTGAATCCATTTTTTGAACGAGAACATGGAACCTTCACCGAGAATCCCCAGCGCTGAGAAGCAAATGTCTAACCACCAAGCCACAAGTTACATTACATTATATTGACATTTGGATTTTATCCTAAGCAACTTACAAAGCGAGCACAATAATGAGGGTTAAGAGTCTTTCTCAAGGACCCACAATGGTAACATCAGTGGACCTGGGATTTTAACCCAAAACCTTCAGATTGATAGCCCATAGTCCAAACCACCAACCTACCACCAGTTGGACTTTCAGTTAGGTCTGAGGTTTGAACCCCGATTGCCAATGTGGTCCCTTGAGCAAGGTCTTCAACCAACATTGCTCAAAGGATGCTGACCCTGTAATCTGACCCCAACCATTAAGTCAGGATAAGTAATTTTGAACAATAGCATCTGCTAAAAGACATTATAAAAGCTGTGTATACACTATACTGTGTTTTTATAATATGATCAGACAACAGAGTTCTGCTGTTGTCTGCTTTACTCAAGTGCACATTTACAGTGCAATAAATGACATCTAGACATAGTTCATAGATGTCAGGTTTGATATCCACACTGTAGATGTTTATTTCTTAACCACTGACTTGTATTGTTCTCTGATTTGCAAGTCGCTTTGGATAAAAGCGTCTGCTAAATGTGATGTAAATTTAGGCATAAAGGTTCATTTGCTGTTGCACAGTTCGTGGTTGGTCATCCTCAACCCTTTCATCAGTGATAAGAAAATGTCTACAGAATCCTGAAGTCAATGTGATACTGTTAATTACTCGAGTAGCACTGCTGCATCTGACTTACTCATACCAGCTCTAACTAACACAGACTAACACAGCAGCACCTGAATGATGTCATGGCAGTGCTGAGAATCATACTATACCTCCACAAAAAATCAGCTGTACTGTATGGTGATATCAAAGTTTAACAAAGGGACTATCAAATTAAGGAAACAAACAGATGGACTACAGTCTGTAAATCTATAACAATCAAGTGCAACTATATGGTCTAGTGGATCTATTAAATTGGCCAATACGTATATTAATATTTTAGATAGATAGCTTGATAGCTACTTTATTAATACCAAAGGGAAATTTAAGGAAATAATTATTAGTATATAAGTGGTAGTTAGCCTGCCTGCTTTGTTTCAACTTAAGGAACCTTACAAACGATTTACTTATTTGTTTATGTTTGCCGTTTTGAATGAAAAGGAGAACAAAATTATAATTTTAGTACAGATGCTTACTGAAATGTGTACCCCTGCTGCAATCATACAGCTTTATCTGCCACGAAAAGGTGAAGTAATGAGTGATCTCTTCAATTTAAAGCCACTCAACCCTTACATTCACTGAAATGAATATTCTGCATATATTCATGGACGAAGGGTTTAATTTCAAAAACATCCCTTTGAGAACTTACCTTGCAGATTAACAGAACCCCAAATATACACAATGATCTGGCTATACAAGAAGAACACACACACACACACACACACACACACACACACACACATATATATATATATATATATATATATAAGGAGCAAAGTTCAGCTCAGTGCCGAGTGCTAGTCTATGACAAGGTTAAGACAGGTCAGGGAAGCAGAGACAATGCGTGAAATTAAGATCAGTGGACTGAAATAAGACAGAAAAGTAAACATGTACAATGTTATACAAGATGTCATCTCTGTGCTTCCATGACTACTGACATCTTGAATCTGTAAAGCCAAAGCCACTGTCCATAATCACAAAAAACACAACACGACCAGGAACAAATGTATACAAAAAGTAAAACAATTACAGAAGATGATAAACGGGGGATAAAGTCACTCTTTGCAGTATCCGTCAAAATAGGCCAGTTATTTCCTTGTTATATTTTGGCAGCCAAATTGTGTAATGGAGATCAACAATACCAAACAGTAACAGCACTTTCCAAGAGAATAATTTACCTCCAATTCAGCTCAGCAAGCAAGCGGCTCAGCGTCTTAATTAAGCGCTTGGCCAGAGAAGAATCCGAGTCGAATAATGATCTGTGCATGTGGATAAACAGTGGCTATTGACTCTGTAATAGGTAGGTTTCATGGGATGTGTGGTTCAATAGTAATGAGATGAAGTGAGGAGAGCCTTTTGCACACAATGAACTAAGTACTGTCCAGAAAGTGGCTTTCAAATGCGATAGCTACTTGTCAATACTTTCACACAGGTTTGGAGAGAATGAAGAAATTCATTAACATCCTGAAAAGGAACACAGAACTCAGGGATCCAGCTAAATAAAGCTGTATGATCGACATTTTTTTCTTTTTTTTCCTTTTTTTTTTTTTTTCCCTAAATGAAATAAAGTATACAAATGTATGATTCGGAGCACTGTCACAAAAGTCATTTGCATTATGGAGAGTGATTTTTAAAGTGCTTTCATCTGTTGTGTAAGCAGGGTTACTTTCAGCGAGGTGGGCCACTGCGAGTCGATCGTTTTGGGTAAAGACCCCTCGTTAGTGAGGTGACGGCGAAAAACAAACAGTATTTCTATCAGAGTCTGTGTTTTGTTCCATTTGCATAGTTCAACCCAATCTGGGCCATTTCCTAGCATAAGAGCCGAATGCTTTAAAAAGCCAGTGCTCCACTGGCCATGCCCTCGCCAGTCAACAGCCACACATCAATCAGCTACTGAGCTAATTTTACAGGTCTCTCAGATTCTGCTGAGTGCTCCATGCAGGTGGGCTAATGCTTTTTTTTCTAGGCCACCACTCAATTAGAGTGCCACATGTTACCAAACAGCAAACAAATTTGCTACAAATCATCATGGAGTTTACTTCCCTATTACACTTGGAAACAACAACTTAACAGACCGACTTAAAAGGGTGTTGTATGCACGGTTACTTATGCATTGAAACGAAAATTAAGAAAACATACCACTGCAATCACGGTCGCAATTAAAATAACGGTGCCCTGCTTCCCATAAAGGAGAGTGGCCTGGAGGTCAGGGATTTTGTACTTAAAGACTTAGTTAATAAAAGAAGGGATAAGATAGTAAGAGGAAGTTGTGGCAGCTTTTCTCTTGTCATTACTCTGAGATGGCTCTAATGGCTATCCCACTGGAGAGCCACTTCAGAGCCGGCACACGCACAAGCATGCTTTGCTTGCACACTAAGCGTCCCTACGCAACCACAGCCTGAGAGCTGCATGCCTCGTGCTGTATGTAAATTCCCCTCATTTATAGCATTATCTGAAGGAGGATATTGTCACTCCATGGTAATGTGCGTGTACACGCTGCAGTCATCACATGCATGCATATCAGAGATTCCCACAAACACACATTAATAGACGCTCAGATGAGAGTGAAGCTTTAGAACAGAGAGAGAGGGAGAGCGAGAAAGGGGTAAAATAAGGTGGCTAATAAAGACACCAGGAGGAGAGGGGAGTACAAAAGCAAACCAGAGAAAAAAAGAAAAGGGAAACTTTTTCTTTTTCCTAAGCTGAATAAAGATAAGTACCTTGAACTACCACAGCCATTTGAAGCATCTTGTTGTGCATATACAGTAGAAAATATAATAATGAAGAACATGTGATTGGTTCAGGTTAAAGGGATTAAATGTGTTGTATTCAAATAAAAATGAAAGTAAAAATTAAAACGAACAATGAGAGCGATAGGCTTTTATAATAATAAAGTTATTTAATTATTTTAATAAAATAATTACAGTAATGGATTATCACAGTGTTTTGCTTGTTGCCTTTCATATAATCCCTTAAGCTTCATAATTCTGTTATTTAATTTTTCATGTTTAAATAATTTTTTCATTATTTAATTCATGTGTTGTCATATGGTTGTTTACTTTACACAGGTTTAACACAAGTTCTGGAATAATTCTTGCATTCTAAACATATTGAAAATCTAAATAGCAGATGCTGTGCAGACAAAAAACAAACAAAAATAAATAAATAAATAAATAAATATATATATATATATATATATATAATATATGTTTATTTATTATACTATATATATATATATATATATATATATATATATATATATATATATATATATATATATATATATATATATTATTCTAAAGTTATAATGATTATTGTTTAATATTTATTATTGTTTGATATTTATTAAGGACATAAAATAATAAGATATTTATTATTATTAATAATAATAATAATAATAATAATAATAATAATAATAATATTCTAAACATCTGCTATTCTAAATAGCAGATGCTGTGCAGACAATAACATTGCTCATATATATATATATATATATATATATATATATATATATATATATATATATATATATATATATAATTCTAAAGTTATACTGATCATTGTTAAATATTTATTATTGTTTGATATTTATTAAGGACATAAAATAATAATAATAATAATAATAATAATAATAATAATAATAATAATAATAATAATAATAATAATAATAATAATGATGATATAAGAATGAATGTCCTACAATACTTGCATATCTTATTTTCTTTTGATCTGTGATCTTAAAAGAATTGTTGTGAAGCAGATTAATAAGCAGTGACAGTAGAACTTGATACACTGAATGTATATACTGTCACTCAGCTCAGAAAGAAATGTTGTGCTGCATGAGAGGTTTTTGGTACTCTAGGCTTTTAGGCTGTAAGATGAAATTCATGAAGAACGGCTTAGAATATACACCATGCATACCTATTCATAACAGGGCACGTTACAGAGTTTTATATTTAAATGAAATAAACAGTCCAAAAATAATTTTGCTTCATAGAATCAGAATATTGACCATAGTCAGTACTACCATAAATGTCTTAGTTAGTGCTACTTACCCCTTTCTTTTTTAATTGATTTTCATTTATTATTTATTTTCATTCATGATTTATTTTTCATTCTTTGAAAAAAGTTTGGACAGTTAGTAAAATGCATAAAAAGCAAGGATCTAAAATGAATTAACTTCTTGAACCTTTATTAACTAACAATATGTATTGTATTGTACAGTACAGTAGCGGTCAAACGCTATTTATTTTCTTTTTTTTTTTCGTTTCACTGGATGAACATGAGTCTAAATAAACATTAAACTAATAATATTTATCTTTAAAACATTTATAGATTAGTATCATTAATTTAGTCCAAATCTGAAAAAGCTATACAGACAGAGAGAGTTTAAAGAGCTGTGAATAAATTTTCAGTAATTGTAAAATCTAATATACAGTAAATATAGCCTATAATCAGCCCACATACGTATTATTGTGCGATATGCCGGCCTGGGGAGCTGTACCAGTGAATACTTTGATTAATCATAAACAATTAGTTATTTCAAATTATACAGCTGTCGGTGAACTTTAATAAATAACTTTTTTAAAGGAGCCATTAAAAAAAAGAATAATTTCTTTAAGACTGTGAATTGCATACCGTTGAAAATCTCATATTATTATCTTCTGCTTGATCCTATATTAGAGACAAGGTTCATGGGGGGGTTCCCAATGCCCATCCAAGAACATTTCGGGGGCTGGGCAGACACACCAAGGACAGGGTGCCAATCTATTTGCTAGGCACACACTCACTCGCAGAGACACAGATTATACAGGGGCAATTTAGAGCAGCCAATTTAATTTTAATTTAATTTTCCTAAAGGACAAGGATTTAACATCATTTGAATGCTCTAAATCTCCTCATATAGTGTTTCTGTGTGGTTGTGTGTTTGTGTGGGTTTGTGGGTGTGTGTGTGTGTGGCAAGTGATGGATAGATTGCACCCTGTCCTGGGTGTATCTGCTTAGCCCGAAACGTTCTCCCCTGAATGGGAAAAAAGTTAATAGCAGAAGTTGCTCTACATGCTTTACAACTCTAGGAATCAATCTTTAGTTTGATATTCACTAATACAGCTAGTTATACATTTTCAAAACTGTTGCCTAATTAGATTAATTGTGGGAGGCCTGGCTGTAGCCTATCCCATCACTAATTAGGTCAGACACACAGATAGAAATATTTTTTACTTGCATTTCTAACCACATTTGGTAGAAATGCAAGTAACATACTACAATTTACCTGACGTACTCAATTTGACTTTTACAGAAGCCTTTATTTGAAAAGATACAACACTCCCACAGTACGGTCCCAGGTCAAAATCAAATACTGGAAAAACCATAACTCCCAGAACTTAACATCATTTATTAATTAATTGGGGACTTTTGGTTATAACTACATAACAACAAATTATATCCACCCAAGCCAAGTCCTTCTGTGGTCACAGTACTAGAAGCTCAAAGCCATACTTGCACAATTATTATTAGTAAAGTAAGTTCTCTATGCTGTTGAATCGAATACAGCAGTGAGCTGTGTACTTATTCTCAACAGGTCAAGCGGGCCTTGGTGAATTTAGCCAAGCATTGGTCTCTTTCTCTGTTCTGGGTCTCAAACAGCAGGCGGATTGCTGGCTGAGCTTGTCTTACTAGATGAAAGATGGCAGAGGAGTGATGCTGGGGACGATAGCCCTGGTGACACATGCACTGCTCTCCTCTCTCTCATTCCTTTTCTACAATGCTCCCTGGCTCCACTCATTTACATAATACACTTCTGACACCTTTACTTTATTCATCAATCACTAGGTTTCTCTCCCAGTCTACCTTTTGTCTGAGCATGTCTCTGCTCCATCAGGACCCTCACAAAAGATTAATTTCACAGGTTATTTTCCCCCTCTCCTCTTCCCCTCGTCTATATTCCTCTGCTTTTTTTCCCCCCACCTCCCTTCTCCTTCCTTTCATTTCAAAGATACAAAGCTCAAGAAATGACAGAAGGAAGATAATGAAAACAACAATGCGAGCAATTTTTACTTCTGCACGTCGCATCACTGGATTTTCTCTTCTTCTTTCCTTCCTCCTTTCTCGCTTTTTGCGGAGGCGCTGCCATCTGTCTGAGGTTCACACCGCCACCTCACACTTTAATCTGCATCCATGCAGCTTTAGACCCACCACCTTACCAAATTCATCTACGGATTTTGCCACCATCCCACTGTTTATCTTCGCGTATCTACATATTTTTGAGGTACATAGCATCCTTACTGGTTTGTTTTGTATTGATTTTACTTTTTTATAAATTATCACTTTGGACTATGGAAACTTCTCGTCTCATTATCTTTCGCTTAATCCTACACAAGGGACTAGGGTCGCAGAGGATTCCCCATGCTTAACCAGGGGGAATGTTTGAGGTGCTGGGCACTCAGGACAGTGCTAATCCACAGAGCACATCATAACCAAATCTATCACATGGCACACACTTACCCAGACACTACATATATAGGGGAAATTTGGCGCATCCATTTTACATTGACTCCATTTCTTTAAACTGTGGGAGTAAACTGGAAGAAATCCATGCAAACACAGGAAGAACTTAAAAACTCCACCCAGATCGTGATTCAAACCTGGATCTCCAGCACTAAGAGCCGTCCACCATGGAAACTTGCTGCAATTATTAAAAAAAAAATAATAATTGGGGTTGGGTGGTATGGTGTCAAAGTGGTTAGCACATTCATCTTTCAGCGCTGGAGATCCAGGTTTGAATCACGATTTTGGTGGAGTTTTCATGTTCTCCTTGTGTCTGTGTGGGTTTCCTCCCACAGTCCAAAAACATGGATTCAAGGGAAATAAAATGGTCTAAATCGCAGTGTGAGCGAGTGCGCCCAGCAACAGATTGGCACCCTGTCCTGGGTGTATCTACTTAGCGCCCAAAACGTTTTCCCCTGGATAGGCATGGGGAACCCCCCCCCCCCCATCATCCACGACCATAGTAGAGGATTAAGCTGAAGATAATGAATAAATAAATACATTTATAATTGTATGATGGCATCAGGTCTCAGTTTCAGTCACTTTATAAGTAATAATCTAGTATTAAAAATGTTGAAGCAGTTATTAAAATGCATTAAAAGATCCTTAGTCTGACATTAACTAATATCCTTAAACCTTGTAAAACATAAAACTTGTAAAGTACACATTGTATTGTATTGTAACAGTCAAAAGTTTAGACACTCCTACGTTCTCCATTATCTATTTTCGCCACATACCATATAGATGGACTTTGTACTTTTACAGTTACAGATCTGATGGTTCTCTATTCTCTATTGGTCAGAACCCAAAATGAGAAGAATAGAAATGGAAAACTTTAAAAATTGTAAAGAGAATTTAACTCTACTGACCTGTTTTTATTTTATCTTTATATATATATATATATATATATATATATATATATATATATATATATATATATATATATATATATATATATATATATTATTGCTGGTATATTTTTATATTTATATTTTTATTGTATATTTTAATAACACTGCTATATTGTTATTCTAACATTATTTAAATTTGAAATTCACTTTATTTTATTTCACTTTATTTGTGATTGATTCATCACTGCTAAATAGTGAAATGGTTTCTAAACTCTTTCCAAATTGCTGAAACAGCACCTTTAAGTAACAAGTTAAATCTCAGAAGTACTTGCTATAATAATAATAATAATAATAATAAATGCCCAGCGATTGGCGCCCTGTCCTGGGTGTTTTTGCCCAGCGCCCGAAACGTTCTTCCCTGGATGGGCATGGAGAACCCCCCCGCGACCCTAATAGAGGATAAAGCGGGAGATAATGGATGGATAATAATAATAAAATAAATAATAAGAAAACAGTGGGGTAAATCGTATTGAAACCAGGTGTATATATATATTATACACCAGTCTAATGATCAGGTGTATAATATATATGCTTATTTTGCACTTTTGTAAGGTGTCCTTGATTGAAAGAAAGACGCCTATAAAATGAATGTATTATTATTATTATTAATACTACTGTTTGATTATTGTAGATTTAAAGGTTAGAAAGGTAATGCAATAAATAATCTAATAAGGATAAAAAAATTATCTAAATAAGATGGTTTGTGTGTTTCAAGTTTCCCTGTGCAAACTATTGCTTGTCCTTCGTGTGCTCTCACCTGGCTGCTCTCTCGTATTTCACTGAATCACATTCCCCTTCACAGTTTCCCTTTCGCCTTCTCTACATTGCTCATCACTTGCTACTACTCGCTATACCGTGCCTTCTCACTCGCTTTCTGTGTCCACCTCTGATCCCATACCACGCTTTCTCACTTTCTGTACCTGCCCCACTCATTCACTCTCCTCCCTTCCTACCTCTGTCCTCCTTTCTGTCACTCCTCTTTCCCCCTCACTCTCTCTTTCTGGGAGGAAAATGACTGCTCACCTCCCACTGCAGGTGGTGCGGGGGGAGGCGGCGAGGGAAGTGAGAGGTTTGATTTATCGGAGGCTGTCAACCCCTGCGAGGATTGGAGGCTACAGGAGGGTGGTGTCTCCTCCTTGGCCCCTTGGCTGGCTCTGAGGCAGACCCCATCTCTCATTAGGAGAGCGGTGCAGCTTCACTTGAAAGTGACATTCACACTCCCTTCTTCAGCTCACAAAATGCAAAGAGATGACAGCCCCTCACCACTTAAAAGCCAGGGTCCCTCTTTTCAGACCCAGGAAAACATCAATTTATTACATTAGGTTTGGCAGATATCCATACGATACCTATAAGGCTCAAACAACCCACCCACCCCGTCACTCTCTGTGTTTCCCTTTTTCACACACATGCGTGCACAGACTCTCTCACACACATTCTCACACACACACACATTTGCAAATACACACACTTCTCACATTCGTCCCGACTCTCCCTTCATCACCTCATTTTGCAACCCACCCACTCATTCTGCTTCCACACCTCCTCACTTCTGTCACCCTCTACCCCACCAAACAGCTTGTTTGCTTGGTGGGATTTTAATTTACAATTAGTGCACAGGAGCTCGCAAAGCAAACGGGACAAAAGCATGTTTGGTAGCGTGTGGTGTGGATGGGGTTGTCAAAGCAGGTACGGCAGTCTCCCAAAAATAGATCACGGCTCGGGTGGGAGTCATACATACTTAAAACGGTTTATTATCTCATTAAATCAGCTAATCGCTTCTCTACAATGCAGTTTACAGACTTTCCACTTCAGACTTTCTAAATAATCCTTAAACATTTATTTCCAGTTTCGTATAAATTATGTCTTTATTGTGTAGCAAGTGTGCTGCAGCATGTAGAGGCATGATTAACGTCTTGATCTTGTTTACTGATTCTTCCTTTTTTGCTCTCAGTGAGATATCATTTTTACTTTTGTCATAGTTGTCAATTTTTGTTTTTATTTGTGTATATTGTTCATCATTTCGGGCACTGAGCAGATACAACCGGGTCGCCAGTCAATCACTAGGCATACACATTATATAGGGGCAATTTAGAGCTGCCAATTTTCCTTGAATCCATGTTTTTGGACTGTGAGGAAACCCAAGCAGGTTTCCAGGAGATATGGGGAGAACATGAAAACTCACCCCAGATTGGGATGCGAAGCTGGATTCCCAGCCCCGACAGGCGAACGTGCTAACCACTAAGGTTCCGTACCGCCCTAAATGTATTGAAGAGTAAAATGTATTATTTATTCATTTTTTTCCAACTCCTCCTCCATTGCTTAATGTTCAAACACCAAAATACGGCTTATATATAAATTGTAAAATACAATCAACCACACTGTGAAATGCTGATCCATTTTTTTCGTATTTATTGTAATAAGTTGTTGTTGTAAGAACTTAATGATTTAAGCACTTAATGACTGAACAGCAATAATCTCCTGTTGATTTTAAACTTCAGCTGTTTATATTTTTCAGAAATATAATGAGTGTGAAACACAAGAAAAGCTAATTAAAACTTGCTTATTTTCTGAAACATCATTCTCTCGTAATGTTGCCCATGCTGAAAGCCATGCTGAGGGGCCAGGCAATTTCCAACTGTAGCTGTCAAAGCCAAGTGCAGAGAGGGTAAATTAAGACCAGCGATGATGGACATCTAAAAATGAAGGAAAGAAATCAATCAATTAAGCTCCATTTTGCAGAAGTTAAAGGGGCAAAACATACAGTGGAAAAAGTGCAGCGGATGGAAAGGTGGCTGCGTATTGGAGAGAAAAAGAATTCATTTGATTTTTTTTTTTGTCTGCTGTGTTTCGTCCTCCACCTCTCTCTTTAAAGATCGACAGCATGTCGGGAGAGAATGGGGAGTGATATGCAAAACGGGCCCTCCATAACCAAAGTAGCCTGCAAAATGAGGTGTCAGCATGTGAAGCTCATTGATGTATGAATGCAGAAAATCAAAAGCGGCAGCAGACAGACAGGGCTAAAGGTGAGACAGGCACGATGTGAGCAGCTGTACATCTATGTCAAGGTGTTGGCATACTAGCCCTGTTTCGCTCTTCAGCCTTAGCCCTTATTCCCTTCTCATATCACTTAATTCTTATTTATTTATTTTTCTCTGTCTTTCTCCAGCTTTTATTGGAGATAGCAGTCTAGCACAGACACTATATATATATATATATATATATATATATATATATATATATATATATATATATATATATACACACACATTTCTTTGTGTGTATATGCATATATGTATGTGTGTGTGTATATACGTATATTATATACATATACAGGTACATACATACATACAGATTGATAGGTAGGTTGATTACATTAAAAATTATGTAGGTATACAAGTTGAGTACAAGACACGTCTCCTGGTAGTTCTGTTATAATTGTCATATTTACACTTAAAATAGTTTTTCGCTATTATTAGCATTTTTTCATATTTAATACAACACAATGTTTTCCTTAGGATCAATATTATCAGTACAAATTAAACAATACAAGCTTTAAAATGAATATTTATTAAATTTCCTGTCTGCTTCACATATTGGACCAATTAAGCATCTTTAATTTACTTCACGTTGAATTGTAGGGGAAAACTAGGCCTTCCAGTGAAAACACATGCAGTTTTTGGGAGAACATGCAAATCACACATTTAGCCTTACCAAGTTTTACCCATGTCACTTGTCTACAAATGGAAATTATGAATCTTTGGCTGTGAGACAACAGCTTTGCATTGAACCACTGCACCACCTTTTCTTTTATATATAAACATCAACATGTATTACTTTTCAATGATTACCTTCTCTTGTTGCAAACCGGTTGTTGCTGGTAAACCGATTTCTGATCTGAAGTGAGAATTGTAGTGGAGCAGACAATACACTCTATAGCAAAGTTCCTGCAGGAGGGAAAAATTATATGATAAATAACAGCATGAAAAATAGTATTAAGTTTTGTATTTGGAACATATGCCTAAACATCAAAGTTGTTCTGTTTGTTACAATCGAAAACTTTTTTTCTTCATTGATAAACTGGCTTAAAGCCTTTGTGTTTCTTTGCAGACAAATTCTCATTCATTGGATATTCATGGAGCATTTTGCACGTGCAGATTTTGAAATGTCTATCCACTCATTTTTGATCACGTTTAGGTCAGGGGACTGTGAGTGCTATTCAAAAACTTAACTTTCAGTCTCTTCTCGTAGTCCAAGGTAGATTTTGACATATGTTTTTACATCATTATTCTGTTGTTAAAGCCATCTTCTTTGCAGCTTCAGACTTTTAACAGATGGTCTGACATTTGCTTGCAGTGTTTGCTAATATGTTGTGAAATTTATTCTTCTCTGCGCTTATGTAATATCATTTATTTGTTTTTCTTGCCTGCATATGAGCTGTTCTCTAAAGTTTTCTTGGTCTTTTTTTTCTTGATGTCATCTTGACCTCCGTATTTCCCCTTAACTGCCATTTTTTTTTTGCTGTAAATAGCAGAAAAAAAAACTCGCTGTCCCTTATAGCAAACAATGACTAACTTTATTCCAAACAACAGACAAACTTTTACCACATGATTGGTAGCATACAATTATCAAAAATGCATTGGGACTGAATGTAAAGCCTGCCTTTAATAATTAGGATTAATGATTAATATTCTGTGCAGCACAGTGATGTTGAGGTTAGCCCATCTGCCAGGACCCTAGTATAGAATATAGTTTTCTTTATTAGACGCTTAAAGTGAAATAAGCTTTAGATGAGATGAGACTAGTGTTCCTGAGTTGAAGTCTTATAGATAAGTTATAAAACATTGACATTTTCAGTGTTTGTGTACATACAGTAATCTGAGATTAAAATCAGACAATCTATTTCTATTTTTGTGTGTGCTGCTTAAATTAAAAAAAAAAAAAAGTAATTGATGAAACCACCGGGAAACATCTCTTACGAGATCTAAACAGTGTTTAAAGTGCATTGAAAAGGAATGCTCCACTTCCACCTGACTAACTCCTCTGATACCGTTAAGCATTTCCTGCGAAACCCTTTTTCATTCCTACATGCCGTAGTACCAGAGTAATGATCCAATATTCACATTTAAACATATACTTTTATTATAATTGTTTTTTTTTTTCATTCCAATCTAAATGCAACACATTGTTTCTGCATATTGCATTCACTACCAATAACTGTACATCTGAAACTATGGCATGGCACTGCTGAGCCACGGAAAAAGCTGCAGTCAAAGTCATCTGTATGCTTTCAGAAATTGTTGTGCCTGTTCAGTAATTTGCTCCTTTGTCATGCTGGCTGACGCAGTAGTCATTTGCATGCCCCCTCCCTCTGGAGTGGGTGGATAAAGGATGACTCCTGTAATGCACTCAGTATTTGTGGCAGAAGCTGATTGATAAAGTGGAACTCAATGTTGTGCGAGGCCCATGTCTGGCCAGAGGGCCACAAACATGAAGAGTGGGGAGAGTGCTAGGAAGAGATGTAAAGGTAAGGGAGGGAGAAAACTGCGTCAAAGATAATAAAATACATTCAAACAAGACAGACGGAGAAGAGGTAAAGGTGACAAATGGGGAAAAAATAGAGAGTAAAAGAAACCGTAGTGAGAAAAGGACAAAGAAGAGGGAAATCACCATGAGTTATCTATGGCGGAGAGAAGGAAGGGGGGGGGGGGTAGGGTGAAGTCGGCAGAGGCTGCAGTGCTGAAATGAGTTCTTAAGGTATGCTCCTGGGTGCAAGACTTGTAAAGCAGATGTCATTCTAATAATGTGGAACTGGTGAACATGCTGGGCCTAAACCCACCAGGATGAAGCCTCAAGCCCTCACGCTGGTGACTAATGCCATTTTATGAGGCGCCACCTTATAAAGACAATGCCCGCCTGATGCCACATACTTAAGCTCGTCAGCTGCAGGCACCACCAAGCATTTGCCGAGGGGATTTTATTTCATTATTTCATAAGCCTCAATTCTGAAATGTGATTTACTCTCTTTCACTAAAAGCTGTAGTTTTCCTATATTTTCCTGGTCAGAATCACCTTTAGGGGCATTTTAATGTCCGGCTGCTATCTTCCCTATGAACAGACACATATGCAACTTCAAATTTCCAATTATTTCAAATTAAACTTTACTCTTTTATTTGGACTTATATGAAGTTCTAAGACATTTCATCAAAGTAAACTGCCCCTATCTAAAGTGTTTGTGTGAGTGAGTGTGTGCCCAGTGACGGATTGGCACCCTGGCCTGGGTGTACCTGCCCAGCGTTCTTCCCTAGATGGGCATGGGGAACCCCCTTGAGCATAGTAGAGGATTAAGCAGAAAATAATTAATGAATGAACCATTTGGTCTGCACATTCCAAACCCATCTGGTGAAAATTTGGCAGTGCTTCCGACATGTGAGCTACTTTTGGTTGATGCGTAGCCCTAAACCGGAGCGTGTGTGACCCACATTTTGCAAGGAGGAGTGATCAGCATAAGTACCATCATTTCCTGCAGCAAATAGTCCATAATGGTCTTAAAATAGGTTACAACCATATGATGTATAACCATAACAAATGTATAAACATATACAGCAAAAAAAGAAATCTTAACACGTCAGAGTACAGAATCCCTGGAGCAATGAGGGTTAAGAGTCTTGCTGAAGGACCCACATTGGTAACATCAGTGGCCCTGGGATTTGAACCCACAACTTTTGAATTGTTAGCTCAACACTTTAAACACTAAGCTACCAAAACCTCTAAAAATAAACACATTAGAACACCACTAAAGTTTTGGCAAGACTTAATAAGGATTCCTGTACATTTTTAAAGAATGCGGCCTTTGACATGACAGCACATACTGGTCTGAACAAAAAACTGCATCGCCTTAATCATTCTAATACCCTACAGATGTACAAACCCAACATGTAAAATTAGTGAATTTATATGTTCCAGGTAACCTGGCATTAATTATGGTGTGAGAAGGCATGGTTGTATGAATGCATCGATGCTTTACGAGTTGTCTTGAGCAGTGGGAGTGCGTGTGTTTTTTCCGCCACCCTCTCCAGCCCTCGCCCATTACCTGACAGCTCTGGGCTCAGGAGTATAGCTTAATAAAAGTTAATCATGAGAAACTTGCTCATTAATTACATTTCTTGTGGTGGCCTTGCACAATCCCTTCTATTCTGCACCCGATCCATTCACACTGATTTCAAGTCACTCTTAAACATACATGCTCACAGTGGGATTTTTCCATGGCCTCAAGCGAAACGCTCAAGTGAGTTCTAGACCTGGGTAGCAGTGGTGTTACACTGTCCCAAGCTCAGAAGGCTTCTGCGATTGAGACGCCATCAACAGTCTGTTATAGTTTAAACGTCGTATAAAGTGGTTTGCTTGAAATCTATAATGTAGAATGTTACATTTCTTGTTTCTACACTGTAAAACTGTAAGCCAATAAATAAGAAAAATAAACACAAAGCAAGAAAAGATGTACATGAATAAATTTAAATTATATGCCAATATAGTGAGTAAATGTATCTTTTTAAGATGAAAAACTAGATTATTTAACTTACAAACAATATTTGTTACACGTTTTAAAGATTTTCTGACTTGTTTTTTGCGGTGTATGTTTATAAACCTACTACAGTTATACATTTTAGGGTTTTAACCTATTCTAAGACCATTATGGACTATTTGCTTCATTAATTGACGGCACTTGTGCTGATCACTTCTCTTTGTAAGATTGGAGTCACAAGCTTGCAAGGAGGCACCAGTTTAGGAATGTGTAGACCACATAAGTTCATTTTTTTCATTTATTATCCTCTGTTTAATCCTCTTTTAGGGTCGCCGAGGGGTTCCCCATGCCCATCCAGGGGAAAACATTTCGGAGGAGCCGGCAGATACACCCAGGACAGGACGCCAATCCATCACTGGGCATTGTCACTCACACAGACTCACATACAAACACACTCTATATGGAGTAATTTGGAGCATTTAACTTCCCTTGGCTCCATGTTTTTAGACTGCAGGAGGAAACCGAAGAACCCAGAGAAAACCTACGCAGACACGGGGAGAACATGAAAACTTCACGCAGATTGGGATTTGAACCTGGGTTCCCAGTGTTACCCACCAAATAAGTTTTATTTTATTTCCCCCCCCCCCCTCCAGTCATGTGGACTAGTTATGGCTCATGCATAAATAGTGGTTCCATATATTTGCCAACCATGGACCCGATCTGTTTTGGGGATCCAGGTTGGAATCCTACTTTTTTCTCCTCTAAATGGGTTCAAGGTGAATTGACTGCTCTAATTGGCCCTATGTGAATTGTGTGACCCTAGAAGAGAATTAAGCAGAAGATAATGAGATGAAATAAATTGTAATAATACTGAACTTTTTCATTTGGAATGTGAAGTTCTGTTTCATTTGGTAGGGTTCATGCTGCCCTACAGGCAGTCAAAATGTTTTTAAAAAAACAATTATGCAGCTCGGTTAATGCTGTAAAAAAAACTCTTGACATACAAAATGTTGTCATTTGTTTGTAAAGATTGCTGAACAAAGATTGAAAAAAAATGACTAAATGCAAAGATGTTAAATTTTTTATAAAGTTTGATTAGTTTTTTTTGTATTCAGACTGAGGTCACAGTGGGTGCAGACTGAAAAGTCATAAAAGCAAAAGTCTGTTGTTCTGAAATAAAAGAGCACGGATTGCAATAACTAATCAATCAGAATGAAGTATTCAACAAAGCTGTGTAATAATTTAATGGCATTAAGGCACTGAAATTGCGCTGCAATTGAAAAAGTAACAATGCATACTCACATGCATGTACCCCTACCCCACTTTCACACACACACACACGGGTTTAGAGACGAGAAAGCATGGTATATAATTACACATGTAGCATACTTCTTCTGGTTTTATCTAATTGTGTTTTAATGACCAACGCTACAGCTGCTACTGAATGAACATAGAATTTGTGTTAGAGT
This sequence comes from Corydoras maculifer, assembly GCA_019802435.1. Classification (NCBI taxonomy): domain Eukaryota; kingdom Metazoa; phylum Chordata; class Actinopteri; order Siluriformes; family Callichthyidae; genus Corydoras; species Corydoras maculifer. The sequence continues at coordinate 2,546,491 of JAFMOD010000250.1, forward strand.
TGTGCATGTTTAAGATATATAAAAAATTTTTTTTAAAAATTTAAAAAATGCATATGTTTAAAAATATAACTTACAAAATTCTTTAATTTTATCCAATTGACATAGTTACTAAATATATCTCAAAATGGCCAATTATTAAACAATTAAAGAATAGAGGATGACCCAGGAAAAAAACAAAGCAAAGGGTGGGATGGACTTTTCTTGTCTTTATTTTCATTTGGTCATTTAGCAGACATATTTATTCAAAGCGACCTATAAGTATCCCTTGGTTGGGGGTCAGAACACAAGGTTGGCCATACTGGCCATACAAATCTTTCTGGGCATATATATATATATATATATATATATATATATATATATATATATATATATATATATATATATATATATATATATATATATATATATATATATATATATATATTTATTCATTTTTCATTCATTATCTTCCGCTTATCCTCTATTAGGGTCGCGGTGGGGTTCCCCATGCCCATCCAGGGGAGAACATCTCGGGCGCTGGGCAGACAGACCCAGGACAGGGCGCCAATCCATCGCTGGGCACACACTCACTCACACAGACACACTCTAAACGGGGCAATTTGGAGAATTCAATTAACTCGATCCATGTTTTTGGACTGTGGGAGGAAACCGGAGAACCCAGAGGAAACCCACGCAGACATGGGAAGAACATGGAAACTCCACCCAGATGGGGATTCGAACCGGGAATCCCTAGCGCTGAGAGGCGAACGTGCTAACCACTAAGCCACCGTGCCGTCCTATATATATATATATATATATGTGTATATATATATATATATTTCATCCATTATCTCCTGCTTTATCCTCTACTAGGCCTCTACAGGACAGGGCACCAATCCATTATATATATATATATATATATATATATATATATATATATATATATATATATATATATATATATATATATATATATATATATATATATATATTCTTAGTCCAAAACCATGGATCAAAACATATATATACACACACACACAGTTCATTTACAGCTGTGTGTAGAGCCACGTGAGTTGTGAATGACAAGTTAGCTCCTTTCTAATAATCTCTCTAATACATTCAAACATTGAACTGAGTGTTAAATGGAGCATTTTTGAAAATATTCTTTATACCCTATAATGTTTCTAAATCTGGCTCAACCTCAAGAGGCACAGATAATATTATTGTGTAGATCCGTGCGTCTGTATCAGTTTGTGGGTGTGTGTGTATGTGCCTCGTCTCTTATGGGAGTGAGATGCTAATTGGAAGAGAGTTGGTGTCTCTGCTGCATTTTCAGGTGTGAAGAGTATGCAGCACCCATGGAAATAGCACATGTTCACAGGGGACACCTAGAGTAGGTGTGAGTGAGAAAAACTTCCCCGGTGCCACATTATGGGATCAACAGCTACTCCAGAGCTGTCACTCTGACCAGTATGTCTAGTGATTAAATACAAAAACAGTATGTTCAACATTTCCTGAGGTGATTCCGAAGACAAGGTGCTAAAGTCACAATAATAATCAAAACCATATTAATGGACGCAACATAAATAATTATCCTTATACGAAACAAGCTATAATAATAATTATCCTTATTAGAAACAAGCCATGATATATATGCAAATTAATGATAACACAATATCCAGTAATGTATTATTAACACATTTATAAAGCTTTATAAACTATTTATATTGCTTAATAATACTTGTAATAAAAGCCTTTTTAAATGTCCAGAGATGTACATAACCACATAAGAACATGCCATATTTGTGTATATAGGTATGTATATATATATATATATATATATATATATATATATATATATATATATATATATATATATATATTATAGAGACCACTGACATAAAGCCTTATAACATTGGTGTTTAACAAACGCTTTTCCTAAAAATGACTTTAGAAGTGCTCAAGGCATAAAGTAAGGTGTTGTCCTTAATTCCTCTTTGAAAGTTACTGCATACATAGTTATAACTTATGACTATCCATCCATCCATCCATTATCTTCAGCTTTATCCTCTACAAGGGTCGTGGGGGGTTCCCCATGCCCATCCAGGGGAGAATGTTTCGGGTGCTGGGCAGATACACCCAGGACAGGGCGCTAATCTATCGCTGGGAACATACTCAATCACAAACACACATATGGGGTAATTCGGCGAATTCTATTGACCTTGATCCATGTTTTTGGACTGTGAGAGAAAACCAGGGAAACCCGGAGAAAACCCACGCGGACACGGGGAGAACATGGAAACTCCACCCAGATTGGGAATTGAACTGGGAAATCCTAGCGCTGAGAGGCGAACGTGCTAACCACTAAACCACCGTGCCGTCCCACTTTATGACTATGATTATGAAAATCTATTTACATTAACAAAAGCTTATTATGTATGTAATTGTAAAGCATTATGAAGACTTTATAAAGCTTGATAAATGCACTTATAATGTATTATGAATTCTAGATTTATAGAAAGTGTTACCAAATGAGGTACTACTGGCTATCAAGCAAAATTATTTATGTGTTTTATGTGTGATTGGTGAATGTGTTCTCAGCACCAAAGGCATTAAACCTGCTAGTAAGACAAAATCCACATCACAAAAGACAAATCAAACCATAATTGATGAACTAATGGTTGTTATGCTAATCTTAGAATCATGACCTCTCACAGTGACACCTGGGTACAGAAACAAGAGGGTGTAATTGTGGGAATGATGGGACATAAAATGAAAATGTAACATTAGCAATGTAATCCCCATCCCTGTTCACTGAGGTCACTGCTCTTTATTACTAGTATTAAATGACTAGGATCAAACAAATTACTTCACATCTTCACAAAAGGAAGACAGGTGCAATGGTCAGAGGATCTAATCGCTCGGAAATTGCAACTATGCTTTGCATAAACTCAAATAATGGCATATTGAGAATAAAATGGAAATTATCAAACATATTTAACCATTTAGTGTAGAATCCTCATCCTGTAAGCACTTAGCACCTCAGAATAATGGACTTTTTTTGGGAGTATTTTATATTCAGAAAGATATCCATAAAGCATCCCACGGGATTAGTGTTAATTATTGGTTATAACTAATGCATCTCTGTGCTTTGACCGGGCAACCTTTGCTTTTTTGCAAACCAGGATAGGCTTTCAGCGCTGCGCTCATGCTCATCAATGCAGAAACAGCCTAGTTGGAAAAAAAAAAAAGTCAGTTATGACCAGCGAGAGCTGATGAGGTTATATTATTTTGGGGATCAAAAACGTATATGTAATTAAAACCACACGGGCGAACCTGTGAATTGGTTGCGTCATCTATTTTGCCCGAGGAGACATTTTCCAAACATGAGTATAAGCTACAAAGATTCGTAATCTGCGCCCAGACGTGCTCCGAAAGCCCACAAAACAAGGGACACTGAAGTAAAAAAAAAGAAAAAGATGCTCTTGATGCCTCTCAAATGTAAGATGTAGACAAAGGTCTGGCAACTGTCTGAACTTATTTACATCTCTATTAATCGTGAGGCTCTTTGGGGCACTGGCCTGGGGGGTGGGGGGGGGTCTCGGCTGAATACAGCACTCCTGCAAGACTGGAGCAAAAGGGTTTTGTTGAGACTCAAAAGGACACTGTGCTTTTAGTGCGAAATGGTGGGAGAGGGCAGCAGGGGGTCACAGCTTAATATTCCAGACATCTTTAAAAAACAGAACAAGAGCAGGCATGACGGAAAGAATGGGAACAACAGCAAATTCTGAGATGCTTTCAATGGTTGCTGAAGGTGTTCCTAAATGGCAGGTAATCGTAAACAATGCACTGAACAATATACCGTGTGGGACGCTTCGTATATTGCCAGACGGCCAGGTGTAGCAATAAGCATTAAGCCATATAACTGAAATGTAGGTCATCTGTAGTCAGACGACGACCTTCTAACATGTACTTGCTGGTTCAGCAAACATAAACTGGACCATGTACATGGTCATATGCGTTTAGAATGTTATATCACACGTGTTCAATTACTCAATTTACTCAAGTACTCAATTACTAATAATAGTGATTAAGAGGCTTTCCAAACATGCTTGTTTTTTACTACTTGCTTTGTTAATTATTAGGAATCATTCTCCCCAAACTTTTACTTTCTTATAATCTGTTTCTTTTTTTGTCTTTTTTTTTTTTTTTAACTCTCTCTACAACCGTCTCTCCATATCTCTCTTCTCTCACCTCCTCTCCCACTCTTCCTCTCTCTCTTGTCCTCACCATACAGATCTGTATATTCACAAATGAGAGCTATTCATCCTCGCCCGCAATGGCATTCTTCAGCTGTCCTCGCCGCTGCCTCAGCCTCTCCGCTCCGGCCTTTGTGCTCAGCGCGAAGCCCCTTCATCCACACTGTTCATCATCTTGATGGTAGAGCTTTATCTTGCTTTAGTGCAGCTGCTTTCAGCCTATCAAAAGTGCTGTGGGATACAAGGGGAATGGAGAGAGAGAGTGAGACTGCGAGCGAGAAAGAGAGATAGAGGCTGAGTACAGAAGGAAACTGGGAAGCACGGTATATCGGGGAATGGCCAGTGCCCACTGGAAGGGATAATTTGTACTTTCTCAATAAATAAGGAGGACAGGCTAATTACTGGCTTAACAAGGGCAGACCGTGGATCCTCATGTCAAAAGGACAGGCATAATTATCAACCATCAAAGTGCATTCATATGGCAGCACAAAGAAGCGAGGTGGAGGGAGAGAGTGAGAGAGGCAAGGGAGGGGGCATGGTGGCAAATGGATCTGGCTAATAAACATCGGTAAGCGCAGCATTATGGTTGTTACTAAAGATGCAGGCACATTAAGACTCTCTGACATGGCGATACTGGGTCCAAAAACATAAGAGGCAAGCTCCGGAAGAGGAGGAGGAGGAGAAAGAGAGTGGGATGGTAATTAAAAGCCCGGTTGGCAGCGGGCCGAGGCAGGGGCTGGGTGAAAGAGGACTCTGCTAGTGGTCTTAAAGGTGACCCTTTAGGAAAGCTGAGGGTATTCTATTTGAGATGCCCTCTTTTGTAGAATAAGCCACAATAGCTTAAAATCACCAAGGCTGGAGGTCAGCAGAGGTCAGCGAAGTTGGGCTGGAGCGCCTTTGAATGTTCTGTCAGACACACTGAGGACAGAGTAACACCAGGTGGGTTGTGACCAATTTAATTTGGATGAATTGAGCATGAAGAGCACCCATATTTAAAAGGGGAACCAATCAATAGCCACCATTCTTTGTGTAAAACAATAAGGCAGGATTCCTGGCCCTCTCTGTAAAGCGTGAGAGAGACTGTAGGGGCTGATGGAGGAAATGAGGTCTTGCAGAGGAGAGAAGGCTGGAGAAAAGAGGGCAATGAGTGAGAATGGGGCTCTAGTGTCTGAAGGGAATGACTAGATCAACATGAGGCAGATTTAAAGGATCATATCAATGTTTAAAGCCGAGAGGGGTAAACCTGTATACATATGTAAAACAGTGGAATTGTTAAACTAATACAATAATAACTGATATGAATTGTCACTAGAATATTAATCATGTCACTATTTACCCCTTATCTGGACTTTATCTATGCAATGCATAGTGCTATTGCTTTTCTCTTATACTTTTAACCTCTACCTTCGTACAACCTTAGCAAGGTATGTTTTTAAAATCTAGTGACTTTTCTGGTAAAGATTTATTTTATATATATTAGAAAACTTTACAATGTATACGTATACATATGTACAATGTATACATTGCTTTATAATTTGTATGCATTACAAAAAACAGGCTTATTTTTAAATATTTAAATGCAAACTTAAATACGAACGTTGATCTATAAAAAAGTGATTTAGAAAGCAACACTTATAATCAGAATACTTGCCATTCATTATTTAACAGTTATAATTCATTATCAAATTGATTAATGAGATAAATCAAGCTTAACGTAACCAATATGTAAAAAAAATCCTGGAAATGAAAACTATAGACAGCTGTGAGCCTGAAAAAGGACAGGATTTCCAAACTATTGCAAATGAAGATCGCTGAAAAAGATTTCTACAGCCCGAGCCACTTTCTGAATATTATTTGTAAATATTCATTAAAAAACAGCATTCTTCGGAATGACACTTTTGAAAAATAATCACAATGCTGATTAAGCAGTCTTGTTCAAATGATCTTTTCAGACGGCAAATGCTTCAAGACAAAATAAACCTTTTCAATTATATATACAGCATCTAGCAGATGCTTTCATTCACATTGACTTACAGAAGAGCTTTGTTTTCTTTTAGCAGACACTGCCTCTTGTTGGCATAAATGCCCTATAGCCAGGAATAACAATCAGTGAAAACCCTATTAAGTGTTTGTATAGGTAACAGCCAATTGCATCTTTACTGGTTCCCAGACTAAGTTTGACAAAAAAAAAGGTATTTACTTAGGACACACACACTCTCACACACAAACACATATATGTAAATATGTCTACTAGGGTCGCAAGGTGGTCCCTACGACCATCGAGGGGAGAAAGTTTCGGGTGCTGGGCAGGACAGGGTGCCCATCTAACACACACAAACACACACTATATGGGGCAATTTAGAGCATTCGGTTTACCACGTATCCATGTTTTTGGACTGTGGGAGGAAAAAGAAGAACCTGGAGGAAACCCACGTGGAGAACATGGGAACTCCACCCACATTGGGATTCGAACCTGGATTCCCAGCAGTGCCAGGTGAACATGCTAACCTGTATGTGTGTACTGTATGTGTGTGTGTGTGTGTGTGTGTGTGTGTGTGTGTGTGTGTGTGTGTGTGTGTGTGTGTGTGCTGGTGTTAAAAGATATTAAATCAAACTAATTTAAAGTAAGACATTAAAAGAGTATTGCTTAAATTTACATATCTAGACAAGTGGCTAAAGTAATTCTAGGTCTAATTATTAAACAAAACTATTATTGTTTAATATTATTCTCTAAAGAATCTTTATTTTAATCATGCAATGATCAAATATATTTGATTACAATGAAAACAAACAGTTCAAATGTTACTATAAGGAACTGGGTTTGATGTGTGCACAAAATAAGTAAAATGAGGTTTAATGGCAGAAAAATTACAGCACAAACTCTAGCCTGGTCTGCGGGAATCTGGGCAAAGAAAAACTAGATTGAGTTTCAGAGAAAATGGGCAAAGCGAGCGCACACACACACACACACTCACACACTTTGAAACCTAGAGTGTAAACTGCAGCCAAGCTGACTAACAGCCAGCTCTTCACTAACCGTGGAAAGGCTGTGTCTAAAACCACTCAGTACCACCACTGTTCCCTGCCCCTTAACCTCAAGCTGGAGCACTGCCCGAGACATGCTTTATTAGAAGGGACCGTGTGCACTTCTGTAATACAGGAATGTGATGGTTGAAGTCATATTTGAGGGCATTCAAACATGAACCTGCTCTGTGTCACAATTACTAAGTGAGTGTGCGTGTGTTTGTGGATTTGAGTGTGTTTACTTCATCAACCCACTGAAAACCTTTAGCTACTGTATGTGAACCAAGGTATCTACATTTCCACCAGGGCTTTATTAAGGAAAAATGTAATAGAGGGCACAGTATAAACCAGCAGAATTCAAGACTATATAAATAAATAAAAATATAAATAAAAATCTGCACAGTGATGGATTCGTGCCCTGTTCTGGGTGTATCTACCCAGCACCCCAAACATTCTCCACTGGATAGGCAAGGGGAACCCTAGTCCCTAGTATAGGAAGAATGTAGAAAAAAAAATTAAAAAATGAAATGTAAAATGTAAAAAAAATAAAATAAAAATTCATACGGATGTACAATCATCATAAATTGGGGGGGGGGGGGGGGGGGGGGGGGGGGGGGGGGGGGGGGGGGGGGGGGGGGGGGGGGGGGGGGGGGGGGGGGGGGGGGGGGGGGGGGGGGGGGGGGGGGATATATATATATATATATATATATATATATATATATATATATATATATATATAGATGTGAAAACAAAGGCATCGCATCCATTGTCATGTAATTCCTCACCTGCTAACTTCTAAGAACCAGATCAGAATATACAAAAAAAGAAGCATTTGGGAGGATAAAGCTTAGTGTCAGAGTCTCTGTGTGTCACACTTTGATACCTTTCCCAAATGAACTACTGCCCCCATCAAATCTCTAGCTAATTGGGCTTCCTTGCTGTACACCTATGAACATGTCCACACTCTGATGTCATACATGATAATGCATCTTTTGTCTCACTCATGGCTTGCAAAGAAAAATAAAAAGGTCAAAGGCAGGCAAATTGGGAGCGCCCCCGCTAAATGAGATCATGGCTGAAATAACTAATTATGTGCAGTTTATTTCTGCGGTATAAAACTGGTATGGAAATAATTGGCAGGTCAACATGCTGACTAAAACCACAACCTCTGACACTAATCCATTAGTGTGCATTATGGAAATGTGTGTTATTTTAATGTAAACCCTTAAATGAAAGCAAAAAGTTCATTTGGTCATGTCTAAACCTGCTGCTAATCCAGAGAGAAAGAGGGAGAAGGGTGGATAGAATTTAGTTGATAGATAGAATCAGTTGCATTTGAAAAGCATAAAGTGCACCTATTACAGACCTTTCAGCAGCAAATTATCCTGTGCCACCTTTCAACTGTGCTATGCTAATTTTATATTCAATGCTGAGCTGTAGGGGCTGCTTTTTGGGACAAGGAGAGGAAGTGTTTAATTCGGCAGGCTGGAATGAGAGGAGCTGCCAGGACTCGGGGTAAATTGTCAGCCCCGAGTGTACAGAGCCTGTCACTGAATCAGTCTGTGATGGGCTAATCTGCTCTCTTTAGTGTGCAGTTAGTTCTCCTGGGCTGAGCCGGTTTAGGGAACGATGGGCCCGGATAAATGGATGGACAATGTTAAAGACAGCTTGGAACAGGCAGCAAGTAATGAGAAAGTATAGACTGGAGAGAGAAAGAGAGAGAGAGAGAGAGAGAGAGAGAGAGAGAGAGAGAGAGAGAGAGAGAGACAGCGAGAATGTGAGAGAGTGAATGTAAAAGAGAGAGGGAGAAAGAGCTAATGAGAGAAAGAAAATGTGTGTGTGAGTGTATTAAAGACAATATGAGAGAAAATGTAAAAGTGAGAGAGAATGAAAAAAGAAGTAAGTGTGAGAATGTAAATGTGACAATGAGAGAGAGACAGTGAATGTAAAAAAGTAAGAGAATGTAGGAGAGAATGTGAGAGAGACAGTGACAGTCAAACAGAATGTGAGAGAGACAGTGACAGTAAAAGAGAGAATGGGAGAGAGACAGTGACAATAAAAGAGGGAATGTGAGAGAAAATGTGAAAGAGACAGTGACAGTAAAAGAGAGAAAGAGAGAATGTGAGAGAGACAGTGACTGTAAAAGAGCGAATGTGAGAGACATCGAATGTAAAAGAGAGAGAGAATGTAAAAAAGAGAATGTGAAAGAGACATTAAATGTAAAAGAGAGAATGTGAGAAAGGCAGTGAATGTATAAGAGAGAGAGAACGTGAGAGACATTGAATTTAAAAGAGAGAGAAAGAACTTGAGAGAATGTGAGAGAGGCAGTGAATGTGCAAGAGAGAGAGAGAATGTGAGAGAGACATTAAATGTAAAAGAGAGAGAGAGAGAATGTGAGAAAGGCAGTGAATGTGTAAGAGAGAGTGAGAACGTAAGACATTAAATTTAAAAGAGAGAGAAAGAACTTGAGAGAATGTGAGAGAGGAAGTGAATGTGCAAGAGAGAGAGAATGTGAAAGAGACATTAAATGCAAAAGAGAGAGAGAGAATGTGAGAAAGGCAGTGAATGTGTAGGAGAGAGAATGTGAGAGATATTGAATGTAAAAGAGAAAGAACTTGAGAGAGAGAATGTGAGAGAGGCAGTGAATGTATAAGAGATAGAGAGAAAGAATGTGAGGGACATTAAATGTAAAAGAGAGAGAATGTTAGAGAGACAGTGAATGTATAAAAGAGAGAGAGAATGTAAAATGTGAGAGAGACGGTGATGAGTTATGTGTTAGTTCAAAAATACCTGTTTTAGCCTTTAAGGTTTGTCAGAACATGGGGTTGGCAATGATACAGCCCCCCAGGAGCAATCAGGGTTTAAGGTTTTGTTCAAAGACACACAGTAGTAACTTTAGTGGACCTGGGGTTTGAACCCACAACTTTCAGATCTCTTAACACCTTAACCACTGACATAACATTCCTACCCAGTGAGATACTATGCCCCATACCATACCATGGGTATGATGTACACAGCAATTGGAGTTGGGGAAGCTCAGGTGCAAAACTCATTGATTATTCCAGAACAAAGCAAATACACAAATATTCCCAATTTAAGGGTCAGTGAGTCCAAGAGTCAATAGCAAACCTTTCACAGCTCAACTAAATATAAACAAAAAACCTGACTGTTGCGACACGATTTGCAAAGTGAGGTAGTAAAGCCCTCCCAATATCACCAGCCATAAATGTATCCTTCAGTCAAAATTGCCTCACGAGGGACCAAGACTCCCTGGCACTCAGCACCTCACTCTGTCCTGCCAAGAATAAGAAGGGTCCTCCATTTCTCTGACACACTTGTCCTTCAGCGTATTGATCTGCAGTGAAAGAGCATCTCTACGATTGCTGCTAATAGAAAGTGAAGTTCATCAACCAGTGCCTGCTGATCCCGTGCACAGACACACAGATCTATAAAGGCCACCAAACTAACCTTTTCCCTTTCCTTTAACTTCCCCACCACCTTCAGGCCTGTCTTTTTATCCGGGTTGGGGTGGTCTTATTTGTTCTATTGTTTGTTTCCCTGTCATGACTCATTCTATAAAAAAAACAAAAAAAAAAAACAAGTCTTTACACAGCCTCAATGGAAACCTAGACTCTTTCATTACAGTAGATAATGGGGTGCTGCGGTACACAATAAATGGTTTCAAAAATAACTTACTTGTGGATTAGTGGAAACAGTTTGAGCATGAGGGCCTTCAAACAGGGATGTTGATGTCTATTTGTTTGGCTTCTACAGCGAGCACATTATTCTTAAAAGAACCCGAATTGTTCTGCTTGTTATTAGACTATCTAAACTGACCAGGCAGGGAGTACCCAACAAAAAAATGACAACAATCAAAGAGGGATTATACCGTAATACACAAAGCGCATCCAACTACTCTGTTTGTTTGTACTCTCTAAAGACAACACAAAGGGAAGTCAATAACTGTATTCAGAAAGAAGAAGGAAAGCGGTGGGCTAGTTTTATGAACGTGTATAAACACATTCATATGTGTGCAGGACTACACGCTGTATGACTTACATGGATGGAATGAGAAAACTGGTAGTACACAGAATGATTTTTTTTTTTAGTGAGGGATATATGGAGAGTGATTTTTTTTTGTGTCAATACAATCCTTAGGCCTCTTGCAGCTTACACCTAACACAGCCCACTATTTTAAAGAGATAGGTTTATGACATGGAGCAGCCATGCTGTTATAATGACAGACGCGCTCTTCCCTGCTGATTCTGGGTTTTGTATGTATGTATGTGTATTTGTGTGTGTGTTTGTGTGTGTGTGTGTGTGTGAGAGAGAGAGAGAGAGAGAGAGAGAGAGAAAGAGAGAGCATACTTTGTAATTATATATCGCACACTCGCTGAGCACTGTAATTATCTAATCAATTGTGTGGCAGCAATGCAATGCATTAAATCATGCAGGTACAGGTACTGTTTGTATCAACCTGCACATATGACTTGGACTGTGACATAATTGCTGCTACCTGATTGGCTGGTTTGAGTATTATTATTGTTTTGCTATAACTATAACTGCTGAGCTCAATTAAAGCAAAACAAATGTGTCGATTTTACAAGAATGAGGTCAATGGGGAATGGAAATAAAAAAGGCCTTTGTCAGCAGTGGGATGCAAACCCGGGCGGCATGGTGACTTAGAGGTTAGCGTTCACCATTTACTTTTCATGTTCTCCTCATATCTGAATGGGTTTGCTCCAGGTTCTCTGGTTTCCTTCCACAGTTCAAAAACAGGGATTCAAGGTGAACTGGCTGCTTTAAATTGCCCCTGTGTAGTGTGAGTGAGTGTGTGCCCGGTGGATCACACACTAATACACAACTTACACAGAGCATGTCAATAGCATGTCTCTATGCACACCATTATGGACAAATAGCATGTCTCTATGCACACCATTATGCACCTTATGTTTAATTCCTTATTTGTTTTTTTTTCTTGCACAGCTCAACCCTTTATATAGTTGTTTAGCTTACTTTTAAATGTTTATGCTCTATTTAATTCTACATTTCAAATTGTCCGATTTTACACATCTTTTAATTCTAGTACATAATAGTTTACATTATTTTTTATTTTTTGTTTTTTTAATATTTGTATTATTTTCCCATCCATCTATCCATTATCTTCCACTTTATCCTCTATTAGGGTCCCCATACCCAGGACTCCAATTTATTGCTGGACACACACTCACTCACACATACACACTCTATATGGGGCAATTTTGAGAATTCAATTGACCTTGATCCATTTTTTTGGACTGTGGGAGGAAACCGGAGAACCCGAAGGAAAACCACGCAGACACGGGGAGAACATGGAAACTCCACCCAGATGGGGATTCGAACCGGGAATCCCTAGCGCTGAAAGGCAAACGTGCTAACCACCAAGCCACCGTGCCGCCCTATTTGCATTATTTTATAAAATATAATTATATATGTGCACATATGTACACTTTTAGGCGGCACAGTGGCTTAGTGGTTAGCACGTTCGCCTCTCAGCGCTGTGGATTCCCGGTTCGAATCCCCATCTGGGTGGAGTTTCCATGTTCTCCCCGTGTTTGCGTGGGTTTCCTCCGGGTTCTCCGGTTTCCTCCCACAGTCCAAAAACATGGATCAAGTTAATTGAATTCTCAAAATTGCCCCATATAGATGTGTCTGTGTGAGTGAGTGTGTGCCCAGCGATGGATTGGCGCCCTGTCCTGGGTCTATCTGCCCAGCGCCCGAGACGTTCTCCCCTGGATGGGCATGGGGAACCCCACCGCAACCCTAATACAGGATAAGCGGGAGATAATGAATGAATGAATGTACACTTTTAAACTAAGTTTTAAACTTAACCTTGTTTTTTCAACTTTATACTCTTAATTTTTAATTAGCTATTTCACTTTGAGTTATACTATATACCACTCTGTATGTGAATACTATTTGATTTGACTGGCACCCTGTCCAGAGTGTCTCTGCCCAGCACTCGAAACATTGTACCCTGGATGGGCATGGGGAACACAAACCCACGGCTCAATTAGAGACTGCGACCTGAAACACAACCGCTCGGCCATCCAGACTGGCGTAAGCAGCAATAACATAACAGTAACTCCTTCTGTCAGTCATTCCAAAATTATAACTGCTTTGAAAGCATAACAGTCAAATTTTCCCTTTAAAGTGAAGTATAGGGTTCTAAAAACTAAAAAACAAACATCAGTTCTATTGTTCTCTGTGTGGTCTGTCCGGTTCCAAAACATTTACAGATAAGTACAACACTTGAGCTTGACCGTTGATGGTTTGTTGGTACCAATCAAACTGACAAAGTTGAGCCAGCCAGATACACTGCAAATGTCACGTTGCTTTTCATACCCTTAATGAAAATTGGCCAGAAAAAAAAAAGCATGATTTTAACTCCTGGCGCAGGTTAGTTTAGAAACCACTCGCCTAAACTCTCTCTCTCTCACTCTCTCACTATAAAGGGGCAATTTGAAGAAGCCATTTTTGCTTTGAATTCGTATTTGGACTGCAGGTGGAAACCTGAGTACCTGGAAAAAACACAGGGGAAACATTGATTCCTGGTATGAATCCAGGGGGGTGCTTTCATGTTCTTCCCACGTCTGTGTGGGTTTCATGGATCAAGGTTAATTGACTTCTCCAAATTGCCCCATATAGAGTGTGTTTGGGTGTCTGTGTGCGTGAGTGTGTGTCCAGCGATAGATTGGCACCCTGTCCCAGGTGTATCAGCGCCCGAAACATTCTCCCCTGGATGGACATGGGGAACCCCCCCCCCCCCCGCGACCCTGGTAGAGGATAAAGCAGAAGATAATGGATGGATGAATGGATGGATGGATGGATGGATGGATGGGGATATATTATAAAAATCTCAAATTTAAAAAGAAACTTGATAACCAATCTCCTAACTCCTGAACCTCATTTTATATTTGTATTGTTTTTAGCTTTTTTAAGACCCGCACTGGTCAAAGTAAGAAGTGGCCAAAGCCTGCAAACTTGGCGTGTTCTCACTGCATCTGCATGATTTCCATTACAGCTTCAACTTGCAACCGCAGCAAAAAACAACAATAATAAAATAATAATAAATTAATAACATATTCATAACATGTACATTGCTGTGGACTTTGAGGGACAGTAATTAATTACCTTTTCTATTCTAATTTCTGCACTCCAGGTCCCCTGGGATTACAATTATGATGCATGGTTTCAAAAAAAATGAATTAAATAAATTACAGTGCAGGCAAAACAGTGGCTTAGTGGTTAGCATTTCCGCCTCTCAGTGCTGGGGATCCAGGTTCAAATCCTGATCCGGGTGGAGTTCTCATGTTCTCCGTGTGGGTTTCCCCCTGGTTCTTTCCAGTTTCCTCACACCCTCTACAGTCAAAAAACATGATTTCAAACTAAATTGGCTGCTCTGAATTGCCTCTATATAGAGTGAGTGTGTGCCTAGCAATATACATTACATTATATTACATTTGGTCATTTAGCAGATGCTTTTTATTTAAAGCGACTTACAAGGTGAGCACAGGGTTAATCACAACATTCCTGGATCAATGTTAAGAGTTAAGGGTCTTGCTCAAGGACTCACATTGGTAACTTTAGTGGACCTGGGATTTGAACCCCCAACCTTCAGATTGATAACCCAACTCCCTAACCACTGAGCTACCACACCCAATAGATTAGTGCCCTGCCCAGTGTAACTGGCTAGTGCCCGAAATCATCTTCCCAGGACTCTAGTATAGTTCAAAGCAAATGAAAGGAAATTACCTTTAGCTTTATAATCAAACAAGCAAGCTCTAAAAAGCTATTGTCCATAATAAAAAAAAATAAAATTGTGGTGTGGTAGTTCAGTGGTTAGGGTTGTGGGCTATCAATCTGAAGGTTGTGGGTTCAAATCCCAGGTCCGCTGAAGTTACCAATGAGGGTCCTTGAGCAACCCTCATTGCTCCAGGGATGCTTTATCATCCCTGTGTTCGCTTTGATAAAATCATCTGCTAAATGACCAAATGTCATGTAATGTAACATTCTTACCAATACTCCTTTTTGACCATGAACAAACACTTTAACTTAATCCGGTATTCACTCATGTATAACACATTTATATGTATCAAAAGTATTTATAATAAGCCTTTGTTAATATCCATAGATGTACATAACCACACACATAAAGTGTTATAAGAACATTATAATATGCATTATAAACTACATACATGTATTTTAACTGTTCATCAACTTATTATAGAGACAAGTGACATAAAGCCTCATAACATTTGTGTTTAATGAACACTTTTCCTGAAAATGACTTATAAGTGCTCATACCGGTTTATAAAAGCTTATAAGCTTTCTGTAAAGTAAAGTGTTGTCACTATTTACCTCTTTAAAAGAGACAGCATGCATAGTAGGACATAATGACATAAATGCTTATAAATGCTTGTAACAGACTAAGTAAAGTAACATAATTTTGTGTTAAGTTAGAATGTTTAAACGTCCAATAAATAAAAGTTGAAATGAGTTCATATTATAATGCTTTGTCACTTTGGTTTATAAAACCTTATGTCAAATTGTTATAACACTTTATGACTTTGATTATAAATATCTATGTACATACAAGGTTCATGACAAATGTTATAAAGAATTATTAATACTTTAAAAGCTTGATAAATGCACTTATAATGCATTATGAATACTGGATTCATTAAAAGTGTTACCAAAATATTTTCTTATAACATTCCTATTGCATACTGCACAAAGCTCTTAACTAAATGCCTTAAGCAATGGTGTGTTCTCTTATATTTTGCATAAGCAAAATATACAAACTAAATAGATAACTAGCACCCTTTTGGACAAATCAAGCACCCAAGGGCCATAAAGTGACTTGCAGTCTCCAGCTTACAAGAAATTATAGCCATGCCTGCACAGCCACATGAAATTGCCCCATTATTATAATTCCATATACATATTCTGACATATTCAGACAAAATCTTTAAAATTTGCATTTATAAACGAATCTTAAAATTTAAACACTGAGGATGCAACTTTGTGCTTTACTTGGATGTCAAAGGCTACTGATCTTATCTGACATCCTAACTGAAACCAACAACACTCAATTTCTCCTGTTTGTATAAAAGCCGTCTGAAAATGTGTCTTTGATGGCTTCGTAATATGCCACAGCTTCTCTTTCCAACGACGGGCAGCATTAAAAATTGCCAATGATGGGAAATACATGCTAACTAGCCTGTTTTATTGATAGAGTGCCATTCCACATGAGGATTAAAATCAGTTCATGACCACAGTCAGAATGGAGTTCCTGAACACTATGGAAATGCTCAAACATATATTATAAGCGTTATATACATAAAAGAGGTAAAATGTGAATACATTAGTGCATGATCTGCATACAGCAATGTAGCTATGTGTCATAGTAAAATATAAATATATAAGTACAAGAATGAGGAAACTGAAGCCAAGGACCACATCCTGATGAGCAGTACCAGATGTAGAGATGAGCTGATTATAGATTTTGATAGTATGATTATTGTCTGGGTGGCATGGTGGTTTAGTGGTAAGCATGTTCGCCTCTCAGCACTGGGGATCCAGCGAATCCCAATCTGGGTGGAGTTTAGATGTTCTTTCTGTGTCCGTGTGGGTTTCCTCCAGGTTCTCCGGTATTTTCCCACAATTCAAAAACATGGATTCAAGGTAAACTGAATGTTCTAAATTGCCCCATATAGTGTGTGTGTGTGTGTGTGTCATGCGAGTGAAAAGAATGAAACGTTCTTCCCTGGATGCCCCCCCATGATGCTCATAGAGGATTAAGCGGAAGATGATGAATGAATAAATGAATGATTTAAAAAATTATTACGATTACAGACTTATCAATCCAGGTTCGAATCCCAATCTGGGTGGAGTTGCCATGTTCTCTCTATGTCTGCGTAAGTTTTCTCCGGGTTTCCACCTACAGTCCACAAACATGGATTCTCAAGATAAATTAGCTGCTCTAAATTGCCCCTGCATAGTGTGTGAGTGAGTGTGTACCCCTGAATGCCCCCCCCCTCCTAGGTGTATCTACCCAACGCCTAAAACATTCTCCCCTAGATGGGCATGAGGACTCTAGTAGAGGATAAACTGGAAGATAACGAGATTAGTAATAATCATGCTACACGCTTTTACCAAAACTATATTTTACCATAAACAGCGGCAGAGGTAAAATATTTTTTTAGAACATTCCCATCACATACTGCACAGAGCTATTAACTATGGTTAAAGCAATGTTGTGTTCTCTTTTATTTTACAACTACATCCCGATGAGCAGTGCCAAAAAGCAGACATCAGCTGGTTATTGATTTTGATGGTATGACCTGTCTAAGAAATAATCACGATTATTTTCCATTCATTAAATTCACTAAAAAGGTGCCAGAAATCACAGGAACAATGCATGTTTTTTATGTTAGTTTTTTTTCGTTATTATTTTTTTTTTGTTTTGTTATTATTTTTTTTATGTAAACGTGAAATGACATTTTGTTAGTACAGAACATACAAAGCAGGGCTTTTGCGTTAATAAAAAATATTCTTTATTTAATAATATTAACTTATTTTGTTGAAAATTTGATTTGATTTTTTTTTTTTTACTTTGTGTCCCTTAAAGTACATATTCATATAATTTTGAAAGAAAACAAGTTTTTACAGACCTATTAAACAGGCAAGTGTGCTTCAAGTAGAACTTTTACAATTTTTGTTCTGTGCGAGTTGGACCAGTTCCAGCTACATGAATTATGTGTTTGTCTTGTGAATGTCATCATGACTCTCAGAAGTTCATCAAAAGTCTCATCAGGTTGTGTCTGTGGTGCAACAGGTTGGCATAATCGCCTGTTATCCCAAAGGTTGGTAGTTTGGTTCCACCCAGGTAGTTATGGAGTGTGGCAGTGATTAAGGTGTTGGGCTATTAATCATAAGGTTGTGGATTCAAATCCCAGGTCCACTAAATTTACCAATGTGGTTCCTTGAGCGGGCGGCACGGTGGCTTAGTGGTTAGCACGTTCGCCTCTCAGCACTAGGGATTTCTGGTTCAAATCCCAATCTGGGTGGAGTTTCCATGTTCTTCCCGTGTCCTCATGGGATTCCTCCGGGTTCCCCGGTTTTCTTTCACAGTCCAAAAACATGGATCAAGGTCAATTGAGTTCTCCAAATTGCCCCATATAGAGTGTGTTTGTGTGAGTTAGTGTGCTCAGCGATAGACTGGCGTCCTGTCCTGGGTGTATCTGCCCAGTGCCCGAGACGCTCTCCCCTGAATGGACCCCCCCGCGACCCCAATAAAGGATAAAGCGGAAGATAACCCTCAGTGCTCCAGGGATGCTGTGTCAAGCCTGTGTGAGTCAGTTTGGAAAAAGAATGTCTGCTAAATAACAAAATGTAAATGTAATGATGATGTGGAAAAGATCTTACGTTTAATTGCAAAAACGATTAATCGTCGCATCCCAAGCAGAAAGCACATTAATGAGCTAAAGGGCAGGGATTTGACACACGCAATTATGGAAAAAGAGGGAAAAAAAAAAATGTCTCTGTGACCTCACTGTCCAAAACAGCTAAATCTGTTCACTCAATTAAAACTACAACAGCTTTCGAAATCAAAGGAAATTACAAGAATTATCACAGCATCTCTGTGTTAATAACGAAAGCCATATCAGCAATTCAGCATCTCATTCAGAAAGCAGCAGACTGTTTTGGTACACATAATGACAGATCATTTCGGAGAAAGAGCACATACAACACACAGCCTCCCTTACACAGTGTAAACTAAGGCGGCATTGCCTACACTGTTTACATACAAGACCTCCCACTCTCCACAGTGCAAAAGTAAATTTTAGAATATACAGCAGGATACTGCAGCGAAAATGACAGATTCCACACCGTGAAACCATTTTACAGACTGTTAAACTGACTTCTGCATCACGCTAACAAATTTGTCCAGAATATGATGCAAACATACCTGCCTTTCTCTACTGGAGATTGCTGCTCATTTTAAAAGTGACTAAACTGTGAACAAATACACATACATTAAGCTATAACTTGTAAGGGAACTTCTGCTGACATGAGTAAAGTTAAATGCCAACGTACCATTTAAGACGGAAAGGGCAGCAGCCCATCCAACCTTTGTAGTATGTCATTCAGAGTGATTCAGAAATAAAATGGAACTCTTCAGCGCCTGCCAAGAGGTAGGCTTAATATAAAAAAGCCAGCCACAAATGATCAGTAGCATCTGATTATTCGTATATTCCATCGTCACCTTTTGCATAATATTGAAAAATCTTCATGAATGTTCTGTTATTTTTTTTAATATTGTAACTTAAGATACATTTTCTGTTAAACTCACTGATTTTCTTTAAAAACTGATTTCATTTTAATATGAATTCTGGCTAATTGACCAGCAAGGAGTCAATTTATCGAACAATAAACATATCTGTATTATATTCGGTCATTTAGCAGAGGTTTTTATCCAAAACGACTTACAAAGTGTGCACAGGGTTGGCCACAGCATTCCATTCCCAAAGACCCACATTGGTAACTTCAGTGGTCCTGGGATTTAAACCCACAACCTTCAGATTAATAGCCCAACACCCTAACCACTGAGCTACAACACGGTAAACGCACTTAATTTATTTATTCATTATCTTCTACACAATCATCTACAAGGGTCGCAGGGGGACTCCATGCCCATCTAGGTGCTGGGCAGATAGAACCAGGACAGGATGTCAATCTATTGCTGGGCACACTCACTCATGTTGGCACACACACCACATAGAGGAATGTACAGCATTTATTGTACCTTCAATCCATACTTTTGGACTGTGTGGACACCCAGATTGGGATTCGAACCTGGATCCCCAGTGCTAAGAGGTATACATGTACATCTGTACATGAGTGTCCTACGTTGTGTATGCTGCCCGGCTGCTCAAGGAGGATGAGTCCACCACTGAGTCTTGGTCCTCTCAAGGTTTCTTCCTTAAAATAAAAACATAACAGGGTGTTTTTTCTAGCCACTGTCATATTGGCTTACACTTTGGGAGTTTCAGGCTCATAACAGATGCTTTGTGACACTGTACTATTGTAAACAAGCACTACATAAATAAATACTTGAACTTGAATTTGGGGTGAATGTGTTAACCACTAAGCCACCATACCGCCCCCTTTATTTATTTTTTACTTTATTATTTTTAATGACTTTTTATAAGATTTTCAGGACCTTCCACTTTGTGTTGTTTTATTTTTTGTATATTTAGATAATTTGAGTATACAAAATTATTATAGA